>VYZU01035830.1:0-61462 GCA_013401355.1 Ceyx cyanopectus
GGTTACATGAAAGGATGTGTTTATCTTGCTGCCTTATCTTGTGTTTGAAGTTAAAGCCACTAGACCCAATTTTTCATGACAACATCAACACAGTCACAGCCACAGAAGGGTTTCCTGAGATAATGGTGACTGAGGACTGGGGGAGGTTTAGATGTGATCACTCTAATTGGAGTTTAAAAAAACCCAAATGCCAAACTTCTTGCTCTCATTTACAAAAAAGAAATAAATGAATGAAAGCTGCATTTCCACTGGAAAAAAAAAAAAGGCAAACAAAAAAAGCTTTTTTTTATTAAAGAGGTTGGGCAAAAAGAGTTGTGTCTCTATACTACATAATGTGCTTTAAGGAATTTTCAGCACATATTCCTTTGTCTTTTGCACTGTGCAGTATGGAAGTGGCTGTGGCAGGGGAACAAACATGATCTAGAAAAGAGAATTAGAAATCCTTTCTTGTCCACAGTGAACTACTTTCTGCCTGGTTTCAGTTTCAGCTGAAGGGATGTAAAGAAGGCCAAAAGCACCAGAGATTTCAAATTTTAAAGCAACCCAATCTATTTGCTAACAAGAGACTTCAAAAGATGCTAGCTGCTGCTGGGACCCCTTCCAGTGCTGTAGGGCTGCTGCCTCACCCCAGTTACCTTTTCCCTTCTCTTTACTCCCACTCTTCTGAGGGGGAAAAAGAAAAAGTGATTCATTCCCAGGCAGGTGAAGCCTGTGGAATTTGTCTAGCTGGTAACATCAGCCAGTTCCAAAGCAGGCTTTTTGTTGCCAGTGCTTATCCAAGGAACTGCAATTCCCTGTCCTGCACGGGGGGGTAATTCCCCTCTAGCCATAGTGGTGGCTGCTATGGAAGGCAATGCCTACATGGCAACCCTTATTCCACCCACAGCCTCCCTCCTGCTGCTGTGATTGAGCAAAGGACAGGCAGAGGGAGGTGTGTCTCAGCTCTGGGTGATTATTGGTGTTGTACAAATGCTCAAAAAAAGAGCATCTTGTGAGGTAAACCAGGAGGGGTGATCGGTGGGAGGGGTTGTGCCTGGTATGCTCTGCTGGCTCTCTACACCAGCCAGGGCTGCAGCAAGGAGCTCAGCAAGCCAGTGTTGCTCTGAAACAGGTCCTACCTGGTGGTTTGGATCCTTCTTTCCACATAGTTCAGTTTAAAAACCAGGCCACGTGTCAGGAAATAATTTCAGTTATAAAACTGGGCAGAGTCTCTCCACCCACAGTCCCCTGGCATTAGGGCTCTGTCATGTGGTAACAACTCTGTTTTAAAAGCAGGGCTGTCACTGAATCAACCTTAATCTCTGCACTGGATGCCCTTAGGGCTGCTTGAGCAAGCCCTTCAGCAGGAGCTGGGTGCTGACCCAGCCATGCCACAAGTGCTAGTCAGCCAGGTGAAGGGGTGATGCCTCCAGAAACAGGGCTCACACCTTTCTCTGCAGTGTTGATCCCTGCCCTGACACACACCACTGCATTCAGGATCCCTGAGAAAGCCTTTCCTGCTGGGACTCTCCCTTTGGGCACCCAGAGGAACTTACTGGGTAACTGCAGTAGCCCAGACAGGCTGGAGAAAGGGGTTTTGCTTGGATTTTTGTGTCACCCCTTGTCTGAGCTACAGCCAAACAAGGCACCTGGGCAGTGTCCTGGGTTACTGCAGTCAAACCCAAATAGCCAGGGTGACTTCTCCAAGGCTCTCCCTGCTCCCTGCATATCAGACTAGAGGCAGGTTAGGGTGTCTGTCCTGGACTTCACTGTCAGCAGTCTACCTCCACTGGCTCTCCATCCTGTATTTGAGGCTCTAAAGAGAAAAACAATGTCTTGTGCCTTCTGTAGGTGCAGCTGAACTCCCTGGCACCAGGGCAAGGCTTGGCAGGGCAGCAGATGCCTTCCAAGCCCTTGAGCATGACTTGAGCTCTCAGGAACAGACATTTTTCCTTTCCTTCTCCTCCAACACCTCCAGATTTGCTTTCTCAAGAAATGCAGGGTACTTTGGACTTAAACAAAACCACCCTTGTTGTCATCCCACCAAACCAGAGCAGTAATAAATAAGTTTTTCCCCATCAGGGACTGGTCAAAGTACAAAGTTTCTTAAAGTCCTGTTTGGGTAGAGCAGCTATAAAGGAATCCTACAAAACAGGGTTAGTTTTTAAATAGTCCATACATAAGTAAGTCAGGTTTGGATTTTTAGGTGAAAAGAATGTCATTATGAAAAAAACCACCATGTCCTTTTCCACCTCCTTTCTTTTTGTTTCTCTTTATCTGTTTTCTCCTTTCCTGTTCCTGCTTCTTGATGTCCCTTTGCCAGGCACTGGAGTGTGGTGGGAGCAGAGGCACTTTCCCAGCTTCTCCAGAGAGCAGCCCAGTCTTGTGTGTAGTTTGGCTATCCCTGTGGTAGGGCTGTTCTTGCTAGGCTGCCAGCTTTATCTCTCATGCCCAGGGCCATGATTTGGTTGACTTCTCTCCCCCCCTTCCCCCCCCCCCTTCCATTGCTTCCCAAGATGTCTATCACTAGGGAACTGAGCTGCCTGTACAAGACAGGTTCTGTTGCAATCCCTTCTTACATTTCGTGGGGTAAATGTCTCAAACTTGCAGAGCAGTTTGTTTTCATGTGCTCAGGTGCTGTGCTGGAAGCCACTGGCAATGGAGGAAATAAGATTCCTTCCCCCCTCCCTTGTCAAAGCCCATTTGCTGGGGTGTGTAGAAAGAGAACCCCTTAGCTACTGGTGCAGCAAAGAGCTATGGAGAAACACTCCTTTTCCCTTGCTTTATTTTACCTGCCTTTTTACCTCAGCTGGAAAGCAAGATGATGTTTGTCTGCAGCACCAGATTCCTCTAGTAAGGCCACTCCAAAGAGAAAACAATTTTTTGCAATATTTCACCTTTAATGGGTGCAAGGCTCCTTCTGATTGATCCTGAGATGCTGTAGCTCAGAGTTAGAGCCTGCAGTGATTTGCTAGGCTTTGTTCTTGGAGATAGAGCTGGATTATCTCCAGAGCACATCTAATTGCAAGTCTTGATTTGCTCCCATCACAGCCAGGGCTTAGGAAGCCTGCAGTGCCCTTGAGGCATGGCTCATGGGGCTCCAGAAAGTGCTTCTGGAATATACAGCCTGGTGAACACTGTGCTAGTGGGTTTGGGGGGTACAACAGGGTTGTTCTTAACTCACTGGAATTTGCCACTCTTTTGCCTGAGCAGACTAAGGAGGGGGTCCCCTGCCAGCTTCTACAACTGATACACTCTTACATGAGCAAAAATATCTATTTAGCTTTTTCTCTGCCAATGCCTTTTCTTGATTCAAAGTCTGCATCCAAATGTCCTTCCATCTGTTTTTCCAAGGCTTTATATCTACCAGTTTGGCTTCTGCAGAGCCAGTGCTCTTGGCATTCAAATAAAACACAGTAGCAAAGAATTCAGCAGCAGGGCCTGTGGGGCCTCTTGATCCTGTGCTAGAGCTGACTGCTCATGAAAGGGGCTCCACCTGAAGAAAAATTCCTGCTCTGCAGTACCCTGGGAAGCATGGAAGGTGCCTCCATCCTTTCTTCTGAGCCCTCCCTGCCAGAGGGGGTGCCCAGTGGTGTGCAGGGCCCAGGAGCTGACTCTGCAGCCTGCCTGAGACAAGTAGCAGTGCTTCCAAACCCGAGGGAGCTGGAATAGGCAGCCCGTGCAGTTGTAGCTTTGGATAAGGCTGTGTGTACCCATACAGGGATTTAAGCAGTGCATCTGACACAGCCAGTTTCCCATGGCAGAAAAAGCTCTGGCTGATCTGGGTTTCAAAGTGACTCCTTTCATCTCTTTAATTCCTATAAATATATTTGGGATGGGGGTAGAGAGTAGCAAACAAACCAATGTTGAGCAGAATGCTCTTGGACCCTCCTGTGTCTGTGGAATCCACACAGACCTGTGAGTCTCTAGTTGTTTATATTTTTTTTCTTCTTCCACAGCAGACTTAAAACACTGCTTTTTTTCTTTATACAGACTGTTGGAAGAGAAATCCTGCTCCATTTGATAGAATTCCTGGTGACCAACTACAGAAGTGACCCAGTTATCACTCGATTACTCAACAACACCCGGATTCACATCATGCCAACCATGAATCCCGATGGATTTGAAGCTACCAAAGTGCCTGACTGTTACTACACCAGAGGAAGGTGATGGTGGCTTGGGAGGGTGGGACTAGGTGAAGGAAATGGGTGGGGAGTAATGATCAGAGAGAGCCAGGGGACTGAATCATGCCTGGTGGAGAGGATGTTTGGGCTAATTTTGGCCCATGCTGCTCTGAAGACACCGTCAGGGCAGAGTTTTTGGGAGACTGAGTCAGACTGGTGTTTATATGTGTTGTGGCTAAAGAAAACTGGTCAGAGTGGTGTAATGACCTCAGCTTTCAGGCAGGAGACCCAGATTGGCAGTGGGAGCACAATTACCTATTTAGACCTTCAGGGTATTCCAAAAAAAAAAAAAAGAACTCCACCCACAGGGATCTATTTCAGCTGGAGAATTCTGTAACCCTCCTGAGTGAGAAAAAGATGTGTCTGAGCTTGTTGAATGGACTTCTAGAAATGAGTTTAGAGATCATGTTGACTTCAAATTTAGTAAGAGGGAGGAGTTACACAAGCAGAGTGACCTGGAATAGGTGCTGTGCCAATAGCAGTGCCAGGAAGAAAAAAAAAACAGCTTACCTAGGAGAAAATGCAACTTGGCCTTGCACCCTGTGCCGCTTCTGCCTTCTTTCATGTAACTGTTGCACAGACCAAAAAGGGAAGGAAAAGTTTCACAAGCCACAAGAGGGAGAGAATGAGAAGAAAAGCCAAAGGGACAAAGCTGGAATGTGCAGAAAAAGCAAACTCATGAGCTAGGAGTTCTCTTGGATCACTGCCCATGGCAATGCTGGAAGTGAAAAGGTGGTTTAGGTGGTTGAGCTCTCTGGGTGCCCTTCGGAAATTCCAGTGTTGCCAGAAAGCCACCTAAAACCCATCTCCCTCCTGCCTGAGAAGGTTTGCAGTGGGCACCTCACTGTCCTGCAGACACCAGTATGGCACTGGGAGGCTGGAGATGTCAGGTACCTGTGGGTAGAGAGGTAACGGGCACTTCTGCTCTCTTCCAAAGGTACAATAAGAATGGAGAAGACCTGAACAGGAATTTTCCTGATGCCTTTGACACTAACAATGCCAGCATCCAGCCAGAGACTCAGGCAGTAATGAACTGGATCAAAAGTGAAACCTTTGTTCTCTCAGCAAACTTGCACGGGGGGGCCCTGGTTGCCAGTTACACCTTTGACAATGGGAACTCAGGTGAGCTAGCAACAGACTCTTCCCCAGCAGCCTGTGTCTGGGGACATCAGCTGTACCAAAGCAACATGGGCAAGGATTTCTGCAAGGTTTTTCTGGCTTTTCAGCTGGTATGGGCAGACTGGGGGGTGTTGGTTGTGTGTGAGCCAGCAGGGGATGCTTCCCCAGAAGCAAGGGTTTGTGACACCTGTCTTTTGTCTGCAGCTACTGTCTCTTCCAGAGGCTACAGCAAGTCTCCAGATGATGATGTCTTTATTCATCTGGCAAAAACCTATTCTTTCAACCATGCAAGCATGAGAAAAGGGACTGAGTGTGACAAGAGACAGACCTTCCCAGATGGCATTACCAATGGGTATTCTTGGTACCAGCTGGAAGGTAAGAACATAGGTGATTTTTTCTTAGCTGCTTCAGATAGGTTGTTCTCACTTTCTCCTGCCATGTTTGATGATGAAAGGGCTGTGTTTCTGCCCAGAGCAGAGTGAGGGGAGTAAGGCAGTGCACTCACCTGGATTCTCTGAGCAGGTGTTTGCACTCTCCCAGCCAGCAGTTACACAAGTGTATGAGGCAGTTGCTGCCCTCCAGCTGCTTCTGTGCCTTTTCTTAGGGGCACTTATCCATATAGATTACACCCACTCACTGGTGTGGCACCAAAGTCTTGTCCTTTCAGAAAGAAGAGCAATCTTGTGTTCACATACCATCCTTTATTATTATTTTTTTTACTGTTAGATCACTGTTTCTGTTTTCATTGCTGTTTACTTGCCAAAAAGACCTTGGGCCCTGTGTGCCATGGTGCTGGTGCCATGGTGCTGTGTGTTGCTTCCACAGTCTGGATTCAAAGCCTTAAAAGGCCCTCAGGATGACTCTATGCCAGCTTGGGCATCTATCTATCCCTGTTTTGTTGGGAGCACTAGGATGAATTTAAGGGAAAGACCCACCCTGCCTCAGCCATAATAGTCCTCACTTCCCAAAACACCACTGGACTTTAGGAAAACAAGACTCTAAGTATAACCAGAGTAATTAAATTGGTTTTCCACAGGATACAGCAAATACAAATGTGGCATTGAGAAGGAATTTATGTGATTTTTATTTTTTTTTTCCACAGGAGCGATGCAAGCACCAACATTTAACTCTCCTGTTTTTCTTCTACCTTTAGCCTGGTGCTTCCTTGCAGCTCAACACTTTATTTCTCTTTTTAAGGTGGAATGCAAGATTACAACTATATCTGGGGACAGTGTTTTGAAATCACACTGGAGTTGTCATGCTGTAAATACCCTCCAGAGGACCAACTGGAAAAGTTCTGGAAAGACAACAAAGTTGCTCTGGTGGAATACATCAAACAAGTTCACCTGGGTGGGTATGCCAGGAGGGAAGGGAGCCAGACCTGAGGCCAGGATGGTGGGCAAGGTGGGAACCCTCAGCAGCCCAGACAAATGTCACAGCTCACATGTGAACCTGGGAGCTACTGCTTCTCAACAGCAAGAGCTACAAGGCCAGGGATGGGTAAGAAAGAACTTACAGGGGTGTCAGGTGTGGCACAATGGGCACTACTACAGTGGTGCCAGGGCCTTTGGGGCCATCACACTGTGGTCCCCCTCAGGGACTCTGCTTTTGAGCAGCCTCAGGGCAGTAATTTATTTCAGAACTCTCAAAATCTCTGTATGTGCCTGTGCACAGTGTTCCAAGGGGCTCTGCTGCTTTGGGTTTTTCCAGGTGTGATCTTGAGTTCACAGCTGGAAGAGCTGCTGCCTGGTAGGGTGGTGCTGCTTCAGAAGGATCTGCTCAGATCTGGCCCTGCCCAGAATGTCTGGCTGCTGGTTTAGCTTTGCTCAGTGACAGAGCTGCCTTCAATTCTCAGATCCCTGCATCAGCAGCACCCATGGTTGGTATTCTGCCCCTGGAAAGCACTAGAGAAGAGGCTGACTGACTTACTTGAAATGATTTTTAAACTCCAAAGCAGTGCTGAAGATTGAAGCTCTTCAGGAAAAGACATACAATAAATCTATTTGATGCAGGTGAGATTTGGGAGCAGAGGCTACAGGGCTGCAAGGGTGAGCTCTTGACAACACAAGGGATTTTCTGTTTAACTCCAGTGAGGCAGAATTGACACAGAGATTATTAGATGTGCTCAGAACCAACAAAATAGCCTTTGAGTGCATCCAGCAACAAGCGGTGTGAGTAGAAGGAGGCTCACCCCTCTTACAGCTCCTGATCTTTCTCTCCTCTCCCTTTTTCCTAGGTGTCAAAGGACAGGTTACTGATAAGAATGGGAATCCTATTCCAAATGCCATTGTGGAAGCCCAGGGAAGGCCTCACATCTGCCCCTACAAAACCAATGAGCAAGGGGAGTACTTCCTTCTCCTGCTGCCTGGGACATATGTCATCAATGTAAGTGTGCAGCCTTACTGAACAGCTGGGTTAATTGCTGAGCACAGAGACATCAGTGAGCTAACCCTGCCTAAGTGGTCCTCAGAAGCTGTGAAGACTCTTGAGGACATTGAAAAGAAACCAGTTTCCTAAATCCTGAGTCAGCAGAAAGGAAGTTTTTTGGTACA
Organism: Ceyx cyanopectus; assembly: GCA_013401355.1. Lineage (NCBI taxonomy): Eukaryota > Metazoa > Chordata > Aves > Coraciiformes > Alcedinidae > Ceyx > Ceyx cyanopectus. The sequence goes on from VYZU01035830.1 coordinate 7,835, forward strand.
GTAAGATCTGGAGCCCCTGGAATGGCTAGAGAGAAGCACTGTCTGAGCTGGCTGGTGGTGGAGCCAGCTGGGGTGAACATCTGCTCCACAGGGACACAAACCACAGAGCTCCTGAAGGGTGGGGAGGTGGAGACTGGGACCCAGGTACCCCCAGCAGTCACCACCAGCAGCAACAGTTATTCCCTTGGGTAAAATGGCTTCTGAGCAGAGGCTGGCAGCAGCTATCAGAGAACATCTGCAGCGTGTAGGCTCCACCTGCTGCCAGCCAAGGGCTTGTGCTTAATATTACAGATCAGTATTTTGCTGGTTTGCTGTCATTTGGGGCTGGGGGTGTAGACTTACAACATTAAAACTTTACTCCTTTCTCATTCCGTGTTCTCAAACATGGTTAGAGAAGCTTTATTTCTAAAATACCAGTTTTTCTTACACGTTGGAAGTGTAAGTAAGCACTTCAGACAAGCATTTCACAGCTGAACTCAACCCCCAGTAAGGAAGCTTTCCTGTTTGCTCCTAGGCTACAGTTCCAGGGTTCACATCCCAGCTGAAGACTGTGGAAGTACCTGACAACACTGGCAACTTCAGTGCTGTGAGACACGACTTCTCCTTCCCCGAGGTCTCCTTCAGCTCCAAAGCTGCTTCCTGTCCTGAAATTCCCCTCTACCAAGATCTGGAAAGGGCTTCAGCTGCAGGAAAACCAACTCTCCATGTCTTGGCTTTACTGACCATTGCACTTGGGCTTTCCCACTGACATGGGGAACGACACAGCAGGGTGAGGCTGACTCTTCTGTGAAAATGTGGCTTTTCAGGGGAGGAATTAATTGTATAGGCATAAGAATGTATGTTTTTATAAACCAAAGTCTCAGATTTACTACCCTGCCTGTTGTATTTTTGTAAACTACTGTCTCGACAATCAAATGTTTGACTTCAATTCTACTTCACCAGCCTTGTTTTCTACCTATTTAAATTCTGTACAGCCTCTGGAGAGAACTGTGGAGTTTGGATGCAGAAACTGCAAACACATTCTGAAGACTCTGCTGGAGTTCAGAGAAGTCAAGGATTGTACCCCAAATGTTTCATGCAGGCTCAGCTCCCTGGCTGACCCAGCCACTCACGTGCTGTAAGCAGCAATGAGCTCATCTGAGGCTCACAATAAAGCCACTGCTATAAACCATGGCATTTTTACCCATGCTTTCTTACCTGGACAGCTGAGACTTCCCAGGGCTGAAGGAAGGGAGCACAGACACCTAAGAAGATGGAGCTGATGTGCAAGGATGTGCCTAAGGGCCAGGGCATGGGAAGGTTGATGATAACCCATGCCAGCCCAGGAGGGTAACTCAGATCTCTGGAAACAGTGTTCCCCAAGTCCCAGTGGCTGTGGAAACCCACATGGAACCAACCCCTGGCAGCTGCAGGCTGGTGCTGCTGTCCAGTTCTTGCTGAACATGGTAGGCAACAGATCCATGCATGATACAGATCTTTTACATCTGAGTAGTTCTAGCACTGGGCTTAGAGTATTTCTGTTTCACAGCCCTGTTTCCACACTACCAGGCCCATGTCTAACCCTGTGCCAGCTGCCTGGCACACTGGGAGCCTGTCAGAGGCTGGTTTCTGTGCTGCCTGAGCCCCCCCATGGAAAAAGCATGGAATGGGGCAGAGGAGGGTGGCCCAGCAGCTGAGTGAGGGCAGAAAGAGCTCACAGCCCGAGACATCTGTATGGAAACCAAGTGACACAACATCTATCACCCAAGCCAATGCCATGGAAAAAAAAAACAAACAAGAGGAGCACCAAAGTATAGAAACAAATCTTTATTTAAAGCTTTTAAATACAACATAATATTTAGCATCCTTGGAAAAACTGAAAAACCAGCAGAGAAATGCACTACATGTGATTCTCCTTGGGAATGGCTCTATGCTCTGTGCTGTGGATAGTTGGATCTCAACAGTTGCTGGCTGTGGCAGGAGGGGCAGGGGGGGGCCAGAGGGCACACCCCATGACAAGGTCTGGGAGGAGTGGCAAAACTGCAGCTAAAGTCACTCTGAACTGGCCTGTTTGTCAGTCATTCCAGCTACCTGTGCTGGAAAACAAGGATTCTGCTTTTGGAAAGGGTGTTATGTAACTGCCACACAGCCATTAATTTAGCTCAAAAGCAAGAACTGTCCTTTAAAAAGCAGGTTGTTAAAGTCACATCTACTCAGAAGGGAGACAACACCTTGGTAAGAACCCACAGCTTGGCCATGGGACATATACATATATATATATATATGTATATATGTACACACTACTGAGGCAGCACTCAAAGCTTTCAGTGCATCTGTGCTAAATTAAAAGTACAAGTTAATTAAAAGCAACAACTTTTCCATGCTCACAAAGTGTAATCCATGGATAAAGGACACCCCCAAACCAAGATCCCCAGAACCTGGGCTTTGCTTTCACTTTGCAAGGCTTGGGCAGCCTTTAAGGGAGGAGAAGGTGACACTGACCCGAGTCTGGGTGGGTAGAAGATGTCCAGCAGGGGCACAAATGCTCTGTAATGCACCAGGGTGACCCTATAGACAGTGGGCACCTGCAGCCCCCTATCAGCACTGAGCAGGGTGCTCAGCACCACAACAGCAAACAGCCCAGTTCTGGACTGGTCCCAACTCTGCTCTAACACCACAGCAGCTCTGAAGGAGATGGGGAAGTTCTTCCCCCTCTATTAAGCTTATTCAGTTCAGTTAGTTCAGTTTCATTACACTTCTAATAATTGTCTCATCTCTCTTTTGTGAGAACAAGTTTCTGAATCCATTGTTCTCACTGACACTTTCTGTAAGAATAATTAAAGGAAAAACAATTCTTCAATCTTAAAATGGGAGAAACCTGCCCGAAGCCTTGCACATGTCTCCACACCCAGAAATATTCCAAAGACAGGAGCATTTAAACCCACAGCAAGAAGTGACACAAACTGTATCCTGCTGTTGGGAGAAATAAAAGCCTTTCATCAATGAAAATTCTGTAGAACTTTCACTTTTCCTAAGGGACCCAGCCCAATGCAGTGGCAGCTGCAGGGTGGTTCCCTCTTGTCAGGAGCTCTGGACAGCACTGGAGGGAGCTGCTGAGCAAAGGGGGAACGTTCGGGATCACCAGCAACCCCCTGCTGGTGGCTCAGCTCTGCGAGGTGCTGAAAGGCCAAGAGCACTGGACTGCATCACTAACAGCCCCTGAAGACTCCTTCAGAATTCCACACCCAGCCTTGCTGAGGAAGAGCAAAGCACCCAAATGAAGCAATTCAGCCCCCTGCCTTGAGCACTTCACCTTGTGCTTTGCTGCCTGGGGGTGGTGGTTTTAATAAAGGTAGAGCTCCCTGGCTCTACTCCAAGGTGCACAAGCACTCCAAAGGAAAGCAAGGACCATAACAACATTGCCACCCTGCTAGCTGCACCAGATCTCTGTAATAAATATTGTTCAGGTTCAACACAAGTTTTAAGGGAAGGAAAAGAGAAAACAAAGCCATAAATCTTCCTAGATCCCTCTTAACCTGAATCTTTCTTTTATTTTAATGCTACTTAAATCTTTTTCTTGTGACTGATTTACTAAGTATGCCTATTTCTGTATCTACACACGTACCAATAGGCTAGTTAATAAATTAAACCTCAAAACACTAAGTGTAAGCACAAGAATATTTACAAGTTGCAATAAATTAAAAGTTAAAATATGTGTGATATTAAATATAAAGAGCTCACCGAGTCAGAACTTCTGCACTAGACTTTAGCTTGACTTCTGTGCCAGTACCCAAGGCCAGAAATGTGTTTACAGGGTGAAGAAGAGCAGGCTGGGCACCAGCCACCCCAGCAGCAGGGGCAGCAGCACTGGAGGGACTGGGGGGGCATTTCCAGGGTCATTCTGCACAACAGAAGACAGGGTAGGGAAGCAGCTTTAGCTCATAACAGGGAAAAATCACTGAGAGCACACAGCAGAACCAGTCTTTTGGCAAAACAGTTACTGGGAGATCACACTGAGGCCACCAGGGGTCAGCCTGGTGAGTGGAAGACACAGAACGGCCAAAGGGGGAGCACAACCCCCTGTTAGTTCTGCCTCTCCTGAGTACAGGTGTCCACAAGCTTCTCTCAGCTGCACATCCCAGACCCTCTGCAACCTCTCTGCTTCTGACCTGCAGAGCCTCTGGCAAGCTTCCCTGGACTCTCAAACCAATAATAATTGAGATAGATAAATAAATAGGAAGCAGCCATTTGTTAGAAGCATCACTACTTCCACCCATGAAGGTGTTTCTCTGCAGCAAGTACCAACCATTAGTTTTCCAAGGCTCTCCTGTGCAGATTTCTGTCCTTTCCCAAGGGATTGTCTTGCATCTGCAGCCCTGCTTTACTAACACTTTACACCACAGTACCTACTTTAGCTCTGACACAAATGTAATACCAAATCCTTCCACTATAACACAGCCATGGCCAGTTTTATCACAAACTTTGGGGTTGGAAGAGGCTTTAAGGCCCTATCCAGTCCCACCCAGTTTTGTACCAGTGGTGTAAAGGGAGCTGTTAAACCTCAGCCAGCAGAATCATAACACAAATCCTCCATCTCTGCTCCTGGTACTCACCCAACTGCTTATCTGTCATTCTCTATTAGTCAAAGTAGAAACAAAAGGTGCTAAAACCATATCAAATTCTTCTGGTCATCTAGTTTTCCAAAGGAATAAACACACTCACTGGTGTGAAAGAAACTGAAGAGCAGCTGAGATGAGCAGCCCAATTTTATCCTGAAGATACCTGAGCTGAAACACAACCTCCTCTGAACACAACACTAAACTGAATCAATCATTAGACTGATTAATAAAGGAAATTACGAGCTTCACAAGAAGTCTTTGTCAGAGAAGCTGGAAGTAAAGGAAGGGCAGGTTCAATGAAACCAATTCTGAGTTGGCCAAAAAACTTGCAGAAGTTCTTGTGATGCAGATAAAAACAGAGTAAGTTGAAAAGATTACTGAATTTAAAGATTATCTATGTGAACTGGGACTACACAGCTTGTTTCTGGAGATGGAATTAGACTGGGTTTTTCCCCTTAGTATTTTTATTCAAGCAGATGTAGTGACCAAGCTCAGTCAAAACCAATTGCAGAGAAAAACCTACCTGTCCCTTGACACCACAGAGCATCTCCTTCATTTATCCTGCCTGTTCAAGTCTCCTGTCATGCTGCTTGAAAAAGACACCAGGACAGTAGAGAGCTCCACACCCAACAAGCATTTCAAAAGCCAGCCTCTCAAGACAGAGCTCTGATGTCTACAATGCACACCATAAAAACAAGAGACACATGGTACCCCTTTCTATTGCAAAACTAACTGTTTTCTGTCACATCTACCCAAGAAAATCTCCCCAGTAATTTGGTTACTTGGAAGAATTTAAGTTTTGGGAATGAGGGAGACAAGATGATAATTGATTTGTTTTATTGACTTATTCAGGGGGTTCTGATTGGGCCTGGTGTAGTCACCAAGCAACAGATCATGGAATCTGGAGAATTTTTATCTTCTTAAGAGGAAGAACATCAGTCTTCAACATGTCTCACCTCTCATAATCACTGAATTTGGGTTTTGAACGTATTTAACTCAGTAAAACCAATGTCACTCATTTGTATAGAACACAAAACACTTGGGAGAGGCAGGTTGTTTACAGGAATTGGTTCTCTCTATTGAGAGGGATTTAAAAGCTTCAAGTTGACTTGGGAATATTATGCTAACCTCTTAACACCTCCAGTGCAACAACTCCAGCAACCACTTTCCATACCAAACGTGGAGAGCCCCAAAATATTCCTTTTTTCCACACGCATACAAAAATAGTTTCTTACTCTCTTAGCAGTTCATGAAGCTCTTCCTGCTGCTTCCCAGTCAACATCCACCTAACTAAAATAAGTCAGGACAATCATTTGTATGGGCTGCCTGCACACTGGGCAGGGTTTGTTCCTCTTCTTCAGCTTCTTTGCACAGGTGAAGCACGACATGAGGTGCCCCGTTTTGCCGTGTACGATGCAGCCGTTCTTGGGCCTGCTCTGACATATGACACAGGGCTCTATGCTGGTGACAGGCAGGCTGCACTCCATGCTTTCCTCTTTGTCCTGCCCTTCTCTCCTCTCAGGTTCCTTGTAGTCCTCCTGACTGCTGCAGAACACGCTGCTGGATGTTGATGGCTGGGAATAATCCTCACTTTCCTGAGACTCGGAAACCTGCGCTGTTTTCTCCTCGATCTCCTCCAGAGCTGGTTCTTTCTCCTCACTCATCTTCACCTTCTTGCAGTCAGGAACGTCAAAGCCTTCTTCAGGCTCCAGAGGGAAGGGATGTTCCAAGGTGCTGCTGTCCAGCGTGGCTCCCTTCTGGTCGGGCAGCCAGTGCTCCCGCAGGGCCCAGCAGCGGTGGCAGTGCCGCGGCAGCGGGGGGTTCATTTCGCTGCACTCCGGACACTTCCAGTAGTCCTTCAGGGAAGGAAAGGGGAGGACAGCTTCAGCTGCTGGCAACGTGCAGGGATTCAGAGACTACAGACAACTGAGCGCTGCCAGAGCAGTTACACTGAGCCAGCCTCTTCTCTGGAATTCAGAGATTCCCTCCAGAACACAGCCCACAACAGCCTGGGACCCTTGTGGTCACTCCCGTGCCAATGGTCACCATGGCCACGGCTGAGCTCAGAGAGGGAGCCCTGCAGGGACACTGAACTGCTGGGGGGAATAATGGCCTGCACAGGCAGGGCCAGAAAATGGAACACACCAGGCAGGGAAAAGAAAGTATGAAAAATAAAAAAAAAAAAGAGATAGAAAACAATTACAGAAAAAAAAAGAAAAAAAGGAAAAAAAAAAGCTGCCTGAGTGTCTGAGCTTGCTCCATAAGCTGTGCTGAAAGCAAGCTACTCTTGTCACTAAAAATACACTTCCTTTTTTAAGAGGACCTGTGTCACAGGGGAAATAGACACAACAACATCAAACAAGCCCTGAACTTCTTTAGAAGGTGAAAAACAACTTTTTGGTTCAGCCCTGACCAACACCAGGGACAGCAAGAGCTTGAAAGACCAGTTTCAACTCCTAAAAAGCAACATTTTTTCAGAGCTGAGCAGCACTGTGGCTTTGGGGGCAGCTGCCCTGTGTTTTACACACAGTCCTAGAGTGTCAAGGGCCTTAATACTTCAGAAGAAAAAAAATCAAGGTTCCTTAATATCACATGTTCACTAGTTAAAATACTGTCTTGGTATCCTGAAGCATACAAGAAAGTCAATTTAATTCTTTTAAACTACTAGCAACAGAACTGGTCTATAAACCTTGATCCACTCTGTCAGTTCACCCAATTTATGATGCTTTGCCAGTCAAGGTTTTACTCACAGCTAGAGAGATCTCTGGATCTTCATCAAATGAATCTCCATCACTGTCTTCATCTTGGTAAATAGTCAGCTGATAGACCTGGGTGACATGGAAATAAAATAGTCATATAAATTGGTAGAACTGGCACTGATGTAATACAACATTCACTGGGATCTCAACATGAAGTATTCCTCTGTTTTCTACCCCCTCTCACCTCCTCCCAGTCAAAAACCCCAACAAACCAAACACAACACATTAAAAAAACCCCAACAAAACAACAGACCAAAAATCCCAGAACAAACAGACCAAATCTGTACCTCATCATCTTCATCTGTGAGCTCCTGTCCTTCTTCATTATGGCTATAATCTTCTGAATAAATAGACTCAACTTCAAACTCTACACTGAACTGGTCTGAAACGGAACTGTGGTCAAACCAATCAGAATTTTCACTCAAGGAACTGGCATCAATATCCTGAAAAACAAAGAAAGAAAGTGCACAGTCAACCTCACCAGTCCATATCTGTAAGCATGACTGTTAATGTAGCTCACAAGTTTAATTAGCTGTGGAAGAAATGAAACCAGCTGCTGTTAAATTGAACATCTTTTATGAGATAAATTATAGGTAGGTGAAACAAAAAGCTAGATCTGGAAGCCTGTTCTCAGCTCTCTGATGAGGCTGCAGTCAGCCTGAGCACTGCAGCTATTATCTGACAAGGGCTTTCCTAACAAGTGAAGGAATAAATTCAAGAAGCTGTTTTCTGGCTCTCTCCAAATGCAAGACCCCACTCCACCCATCACCAACTTCTCTCTCCCCCTTTTCTCCCTGACACCACTGCTTTTAATTGATAACACGGTGTTTTTAAGATGCACGTTTGCACTTGGGGAATCTGCAAAGCCACCAAAGCAGGTGTTGACTTACAGGGATGGACAGAGAATCAGTGGAGTCACTGCTGTTGCTCCTGTCCCGACACAGGCCGCTGACCACGCACCACGAGAGGCTCTCGTCGAACGTCAGGGAAATGCTGTCGGACTTGTGACGTTTCCTCCTCTCACTGGGCAGCTCATCTGAAGAGTTTTCTTCTGGGCACATTCAACAAGTGTTATTACTCCAAAAAAACCCCATCTATTTGGCATATTCTTAACGGAAGTTTAAAATAGCATTTACTTCTATCAGAATTTAAGAAAATTGTTTGGTATTATTCTACGGAGAAAAAAAAAAAAAGGCACCAAAACCTCATTTTCAAAAGACTGAGAAACATGTGAAACATTCCCCAGACTGGTATTTCAGGGGCTTGTCCCATCAGAACAGCTTGTAAAAGAGTCTCCACATGCAGGAAATAAACCAGCAAATTTGGAAGCATTTTTACTCTACACGACACGTTCAAGCCCTCCCCATTTTAAGGAATACAGTTAGGATTTTCATTGTCCCAGCTCCCTCTCCAGTCAGTAGACAGAAAGCACTTGCAGAGGGCTGCTGAGTCCATCCACAATTGGCAGGGAGATGAGCAAATCAGCTCCCAAGTCATGTACCTATAAAGGACATCATACTGAACAATTAAGTTCAGTTTCCAGTTTCAGACACTATGTAACTGTGTTTACCCAACAGGATTTTGGTAACAAACCCTTTTACTTTCACCACACATTACCAAGGAAACCCTTCAAGGCACAGAATGTACAAACTGATGTCTGAAATCATTGCTTTATGCTGTGATGATGCAATATGCTTGCTTTGAACCCAAAAAAAGACAATGCTTTTAAAAATTATGTTTTGAAACCAGCACCTACAGCAGCAAGTAGAAGGACAGCATTTTAGGAAGGAGTCAAAATTCAGCTCCACTGACTTTCAGAGCATTTGATAAGGAACAAGTTTATGTGCAAAGCCAGTATGGAAGTGCAGTGGAGTGAAGCCTCTCCAAGAGGCTTGACAACTTGGTTCAGCAGACCTTGGTAAGAGCCTGCTGGTGCCTTTTGCATTCACCCAGCTCTCCCTTGCCTTGCAAAACACACCCTGACAATCCACGAGTCTTCAAGTCTTGAATCTTTCATTGTAAGAGAAAAGAGAACAAAACGCTTGTACATACTTTGAGACTTCTCCCACTTTCCCTTGGTGCTCCTTGGCTCAGCCCCTCTCTTTTCTTTTTCTGAGAGCCCCACCAAATTTGGTGCCCCCAGGCCCAAGGGTTGCTCCTGTCCATCGTTGTCCTCATGGCTCCATGCTGTACTGATACTGTATCTATACACTATATAAGGGGCTCCAAAGGAGCCACCACCATCCCAATTTAACTAGTGGTTTAAAAGGAAGATTTCCTATAAATTAGAAAAAAATTGTATATAAAAACACTATATTAAAAGAACTTTTAAGGCTGTAACAAACTAATAAATGGATGCAAAGCAAGAGTTACTGATCAAACCTATAATAAATAAGCACAACACAGGACCTCACGTGCTCTGGGTCATGCCTAAATATTACAGGTTGTGATGTTTAACTGAGACTTTCCATCCCTTCACCAGTCTTTGTTACAACATTAAAATGTCCTTTTAATTTAGTGCAAACAGCTCAGCAATGCAGCACAGTTTTTTGGGCTGATTGACAGAACAGGGGCCTAAGGTGAACACAAAAAGTACTGGACAAAGGGGGAGGAACTGAAAAAAAAAAACCCTGTTCCCAAGCAACTGAAGGAAGTTTATGCAGTGACTGGTCAGCACTGCCCAGGTGGTTACACCACCAAGTCACGGGGTAACAGAAGTGATGGAACAAATTAATGTAAGAGTTCCACAGAATAGTATTTAAGAACTATAGAGAACACTTCTACTGAGAAACTTCACAGTTTTTGAGGTTTATGCTGATCAGCTTGGAATTGGCTAATTAGCAGGAGAAACACTTCACATTTTGAACATGTATTTGCCAGTGACTATTGAATAACCATGGTCAAGAACAAGAGGAGACAGATAAGATGCTTTATAAAGTGCTTAATGAATGGTATGTACCTAAACATATCCCAAATAATCTGTTACTACCAAATCTTTGATGTTTGATGTCTGCCACCAGTTGAAATCCAATGCAAACTGAGTTTAGAGGGCAAACAGACTGTAACATTTTGTGGCTGCCTACATAAGGAAATGAAATTGACTACATCGGTCTATTACAAACAAAAGTGTTCTCAGTGTGAAGATAATGTAACTGACTAAGTCCTGCTGCTATGAAAAGCTTTAACAGATCTGTGGAACAGGCTATTCCATCATCTTCCTAAGAGTTCTGGAGATTCAGACTGCAACACAAGGCTGGAGCAACACAAGGAATCGTGTACTATGTCCAGACTGAATATTTGAGTTTAGATAAGCAAAGAAATGTAAATAGTATTTCTCATCATCTTTCCAAGCCAGTAAGGCAGCAGAATCTACTTTTTCTTTCTTTTCCTAAGTGGCCATGCTACTGCAAGCTGTGCAGCATGAATCTGCACATACCAGATTCACTGTGTGTTCTCCTCCTAGGAGCTGCTGCTGGTCGGGACGTTGTGCTGGCCGAGGTCTGCTTCTCTTCCAGCTCCTGCATAGATTCCTGCTTAGCAGAGATACCAAATAAACCTGAGCATGAAACCAACTGCATCTACACCACAGACACTGGTGTGCAAAACTCAACAGGATTTGCATCTCTGAACAATTTATTAAAAGAAAGAGAATAACTCACCTTAACATTTTCTTCTTCCAGCTGAAACCTGGTATTGTTCTCGGGTGTGTCAGTGAGTGAAGAGTCTGAGATCAGAACAAAAACAGCACAGAAGAAAAGTCAGATTCAGGCTCGGAACCATTAGAATAAAAAAGCAAAGGAGAGAAAACTTCACACAGCATTTACAGAGTGCTAAACAGAACTTTAAATCCAGATATTTAGCAACAATGGAAAAAAACAAGCCCATTCCTTTGCCCTTCAGGTGTGTGCAGCACTTCTCTATAACTTTACTGGAGTGGGAAAGTGGGGAGGAAAAAGAAACCTCATTTACAAGTTATCTGAGTTTACTGTAGATGCCTTCCCAGGAAAGCTGTGCACTAGCTGGCATTCTGCAGTACAAGAGAATACAGGCAGGGTATAGTTTAAGCTGCTTCTCCAAAGTGTATTTTACCAGCTATCCTCTTACAGGAACACTGAAGTAAAAAGGCATTAAATAGAAATTAACTGGTTTTAATTATAAATGCTTACTACCAGACAGACTTAATTTATTATGTCTTTCAAGAAAAGAATTTGAGAGAGAATGAACAATAAGGGATAATAAAAAACATGTTTCCCATCTTCAGCAACTGAACACTTGCCTTTAGGAAGAATCAGGAAAAAAAAAAGTGTCTTAATATGGATTTAGAAGAAAATGTACAACTTGGTTTCCTTTGCTTAATTTCTGTTTCACTCCTTGAATTAGTCAAAAATCACAGCTATACTGAGCATTTCTATACTGCAGGAAAGATGACTGTAGGTAATAAGTCTCCATTTAGAGTGGCTACCCAGAAAGTGACCACAAAGCCACCTTTTTAACTATACAGCCCTCTTAAAACAGGCCTCAGTGTAGCTAAGGGTGACTGAGTTCTAAATTTACTCTACATTCAGTTTTGAAAATGAAAAAACTAACAGAAATGTTTGCCCTGACCTCACTGCTGGCACAAGTTCAAGAAGCTATTTTTTTAATATTAATTTTTATTGCTGGATTTACCTGTAATAAATACAAAGAAATGACTAATTTTTCTATTTAGTCCTCTGTGTTCAGCTCTGACTCTGCTTCTTCTGGTTCTAGTCCAACAAAATGACTCAAATACTGTTCAGATTCCTTTTTTCCTCTCAGTGGTTGACTTAATTCACTATTTCTGATCACTCTGGACACAAGTGTGTAAAGCCAAACAGCCAGTTATGGAAAGATGGATGTTCTCTGATCACTACACATAAGTTCATTATGTAATTTACAACCTCTAAGTTGTATTTTCCCCTACTACTATTGCCAAAACAAAGGTCCTCACAAGCTAGCTTACCTTGTTGATTGATTGCTATCAGATTGCTGGAAATCATTGCATATAGCCTCCTTAGGTGGGGATAAAGAAAGAGATGGTGCAAGTTAGCTACACACAATTAGAGAAGAGAGCTTACCATTCTCAAGATGTAAAGTTTTAAAAGGCCATAGGAATTATGTTCTCCATTATTTCAGAACCAGACTCTCAGAAAAAAATCTGATTTTACCTGTGTTCTTTTACTGAAAAGCTTGTTACTCCAAATAAATCCCCCAGGAGATCATTTGCACAGTGTACAATATGCTGCTGTTTTTCATCATATAACTGTTTAGACATAATATATTGTCCAAGATAGAATATTACCTGTAAAATAAATGAGATACAGACATTAAACACCCAAGTTATGTTGTTTCAAGTTCAAGAGAAAACATATTGAATTCACTGAGAGGTGTTTTTATCACTTTGTTTGCCTAAAACTCCCTCTGAGCTCCCCTGCCATTCCCTAAGCACTGCTTTTGTACTGATCAGCAGATACTTTTGTTCAGGTTTTGAGAAACCTGCTAACCACCACCTAACAAGTCATCAGGAGAAGAAAAAGAACACCTTGCTCGGATTTTCCAGATAAGCTGTGAACTACACTGTCCCCCATTCACCCAACAAAAGAACAATCTCTCTGTATTGAGTCATCTGCCTTCAGTGATTACAAGTTCTCACCTCCTTCATAGTAAAAGTGTCCTTTTCTGCACCAGCTAACTTTAACAACTTCAACAACAGTGGTTTTGGTTTCACCTGTGTGAGGAAGAAGAAATACAGTATTCAGCAAACAGAACATTTATAAAGGCTTCCTCCTTCTCTATTAATCTGATACACAAACACATAACTACATTTATTCTACCCCCCTGTGTTCTACTTTGCAGACACAAACCCCATCACTAGATTCTCTTACACTGTACACCTTAGCTCAAACACCAGGCTTCCCCTGGCACATACAGGTTGCTTGATTTCACCTAGGGGATTCATTTGACTCTTCCCAGCACGCAGAGCTGGGTCCTGGGGAATTCAGCTCAACTCCTTTAGTCATTGCAGTGACTCCCCAAAGCTGGGGGGGGGGAGAGCAAATGTACCTTTGGCACTGTCTGCTAGGTGCAGAGTGCACCACAAAGCAAAAACCTCTTTCCTGGTCTATTCAGTGAGTTTCTAGGGTTGTTGTTTTGCATTTGCCAGCAGGGCTGCTGAAGACTTTCCTTGTCTGGAATAAGCACACCCTGTCCTTTCAGTGGTATTTCAGTCACTCCTGCAGCTATGCCCTCCCACACACACCCACTGTGCCAGCAGAGCTGCATCTGCAGCCAATCTGTGATTATTTCTGAGACAGAAAAGTGAAAACAAATAAATTCTTCTGGCCAGAGCAGCATCCTGATCCCACCGACTGCACCGTTCCACAACAAAGCTGTGCCAGGAGATTAGAACAAGCTACAGGAGCTCCCACAGCTGCTAAAAAAATGTTTGTGGAGCCACTATGGCTTCCAGGGCACTATATTCTACTACTGCCACTTTAATCATAGCACAAGCATTCTGAGAAGAGGCTAATAGCTATCCTAATACAATCTCTAAAATAAGAAAAAAAAAATAAATCATAAAAACACAAAACATCATAAAAAAAACCACTTTATAGTGAATAAAATATCACGAGATGATGAATAACTCTGCAGGGAAGGGGCTGAGGGGAAACTTCCCCATATCCCCTTTCACTTGGCTTTTCTGAAGGTCTGCTATCAAGCCTACACTTGTAAGATTACCCTTCTCCAAAAATTAACCCAGTTCAAGTGTCCTTGTGCACATGCCTTTTTTAACTGACACAGAACACACAGGCTGCCACCCTCGGGAAAACTTCTGTAGAGAGCCAGGGCAGAAGTGTCAGTGTGCCATAGAGAGCCTGGATGTGCAAAGCCAGAAACACAGACTCTTACTGCTGATGGATTCCAGCAGAAGACACAGTGCAAATGCTGCATCTCAAAACCTCCAGTTGTCATGACAAAACGTAGGGAAATCTTCCACAACTCTCATCAACAACTTCCACCACTAAATCAATACTTATCATGACAAAACCGCACCCTAAGATGCTTTTTATGAAAGCAACCCGACCATCAAATGGTCTCCAGGAAACGGCGTCTAGACCCACGAGCCCTCAACTACCGAGGAGAAAGATTTGCTTCGCAATTACAGGATGAAAAAGCAACCGTATCCACCGGGTTTCCTGGCTTCTCTCCAACCATCCCTCGCTGAGCAAAGCTGCCCTCCTAGGTCAGCAGGTAAGAACTCTGCAAAACCCCTCAACAACTCCCAGCGTTTACTGACCAGCGCCTCTTGCTCCGACGCGGTGACCGAAGAGGTATCCGTAAGGGAGGACATCTTGGTATTGCACATTTGCCTGCGAAATTAATGGGAGAACCAACTTCAAAGGCTAGAACGCGGCCACACACCCCGAGCTCCCCCCGCCCCCGGTGCCCCGCACAGAGACATCCCGGCTGAGGGGGCTGCGCGGGCGGTCTTACAACCCCCGTGCTCCTCACCGAGCCTACTCACCTCGCTGGCCTCGTCCAACCCGCGCACCACCTACGGGTATCTGGGGCCGAGTCTGGCCGGGCTGGGCCTTATATAGCGCAGCCAAGAGGAGGCAAGTCGAGGCTTAGCTCCTCCGCCGGCCGCGGCCCGACATGCCCGAGCATGACCAGGAGCGGCGGCGCTGCCGAGTCACCGCGGGGGGCGGGGGCCGCCGCTGACTCACCGCGGCCGATAGGGCGGGGGTGTGATGGGGGGGGACACACACACGACACACACACACACGGCGGCGGCGACGAGAAGCAGCCCCGTCTCCGCGGCCACCCCGCGCCCGCCTCGCTTCCCCCCGGCAGCGGAAGCCGCCCCGCGACAACGCCGCGCTTCAGCCGCCCCTCCCGCAGCAGCCACGCGGCGAAAAGCGACCTCCCTCCCACCCCCGCCAAGGCACCCCTCAGCCCCCTGAGCGAACCGGGATCTCCACGCACCACCAGCCGCGCCCGCTCCGCTGCCCGGCCCGCGGAGGCCCGGGGGGGGGCCCTACGCCGCCGCAGCACGGTCCGCAGCCGACGCCGCCATGTTGGCCAACGCGCGGCCCGCCGCTCTCCACAGCGCCCCCTAACGGGCTCGGGGCAATGGCCGCCCCGCGCTGGGCCTCGGGGCGCGCCGCCGGCGGCCGCGCTTGTAGCCGGGCCGCCCGGGATGGGGAGGGGGAGGCCGCGGTGCTTTGCTCTGAGGGCAAACAGAGCGCAAGGCCCGGCAGAGGCAGGCGCTGTGAGACCCTCTCCCGCTGCCTGTGGGGAAGCGGGACGCTCGGGCGGTGCTTTGCCGGCGTTTTCTTCTCCGCGACCCTCTTCTTGTTGCCATGGCGTTTTAGCCCGTCCCGGCCGCAACAAATTGCGTTAAATAAAACGTGTCGTGGCTTGTGGATCTGAAACACGGAGGGGACAGAGCTGGAAGTGCGGGGCTTGCTGCTCAGAACGAGTTTTAAAGATCATTAATGTTCCTTACAGTTCCTCACTTTATATTTAACACCTCTCGAGTTCTGAACCCTCTTTTCAGACCTTCTCTGGGGTTCACAAACAGCCTGAAGACTTCCACTGGCAGCCTTGCACTTTCCTACCTGCATGTGCAGCACGTGTTGATGATGGAAAACTGCATCGTGTCTATTTCGAGGTTAATAAAGGCAGAGACTCTTGCTGATTAAGTCCACATACATTCAAGGACACAGCAGAAGTGTTGGTCGCTGGGCTGATAGGATACCAGTTTGTTTTGCAATGCCCTCTGAGTCCTTTTATTTCACTGATATTTAGGAAACTAGGAGACAAACTTACATGCAAAGAGAATTTGAGGCTGTCCTATTGCCCTGTATTCCTGTCATGCCCCCCTTTTAATAGCTTTTTATATTTTAGTATCTTTTAAGTTTTATGGTAACTTGGAAATACGTTAATTTTGACAGATACTTAATTGCTACACTTCAGCTAGAACTGGTTAGTTCTTAGTTTGACTCCCTTTTCCAATACTCAGCTTTTTTTCCTTTGCTCATGGTGAGATTTTCAAATGATATTTGACTAGTGAAAAGATAAGTTTGAGAATATGAGTGCTGCAGATAGTGTTTAAAGAGAAGTTTTAAAGAGTCTCTGCTTTAAAGAGCAGAGAGAGCATAATGCTGCTTTTCCATGACAACTGACTTGTCCAGACAAGCAGTGGATAACTGCCTGGACTTGTCTGTTTGCCAAATAGAGATTCTCAGCAACCGTGGCATGTTGTAAAAATTCCAGCAGTGCTTTAAATCTAGATATGTGTGTTACAATGGCTTTTCAAGATGAGCTTGTTATCCCTCTGGAGCATAAAGCTCAAGGTCTGGGGAAGGACAGCTGAGAGGCTGCCAGTTTTGCACAGTGTGCTCACCTGCTGTCAGCACTGGGCTTTCAAGGCACAGGGAAATCTGTTTGGAGGGTAATGTCCTGCCCTCAGCAAAGTCAGCTATCTGCTCATTTCCACCCAGCACCCCTTATCTTGCTTAACTTCATCATTAGGAGACAACCACATCTACACAAGAATGTTAAGGTGCTGGAACCAAATGGCTACGTTCAGTTGATGTAACACCGAGTGCTCATTCTTGTCCTGATGTCACATGAAAACTGTTTAATTTCTATGCCAAATGCATGTTCCTGAACAGAAGCAAAACAAAAATAGAGTGTTTATGTAGTTCTCCCCAAAATAGATCCACTTGAGTGAGCCTTGTCTTAAGCACAGTATCATTTTTCTAAGGCTGGGTGGAGATTAAGGTGCTTTTTAAATTAGCAATAAATTTTCTACGTTCCCAGATTTACCAAACTGGTAACTATGACTTTCTTTTTCCCCTTCTCAACCAATAAACAGCTTATGACCAATGACTGAGATTAAATTGGGATTTTAATAATGTCCCTTACTGATTCATTAATTGCTAAGGATAAAATAAACCCAGTTTCTGTCTAGAATTTTTATCAGTCTCCAAGGACAATCTTATCTCTCTTCTCAGACAGAATAATCCCAAGTAAGGGGAGGCTGGAGTAGGTGAGCTATGCTGTCTGTGCTTGCTCAAGGAGATAGGGGGTATTTTCTGACAGGCACCACTGCTGTCCTCTGTCCAGTTTGTCACTAATACACCACATGTTCTGTCATCAACACACATAATTATTTTCTTATGCTTGATAGTTCAGGAGAAGTAACGAGGTTGTATCTAATAACCACTATTTCAGGTCATAAAAAGAAGAGACATCCCTGTGGCAAGTCCCCACCTGTGTATTTTAGATACAATGCTACAGAAAATATCTGGGGCAGATGTAGCCCAGCTGCCTTAACTGGAGATACCCACTTTACACTGAGGTTAACTAACATGGCACAAGACCCTTTTTACTCTAAATTCAGAATCTAACTGTAGACAATTCACTGGTAAATGCTCATAAGCTACATTCTTTTCTGAGGTGGATCTGGTCTACCTGTGGACTCCTGTGCCAGGGGAAAGATGGGTTGCTGTGCTGCAGGGGTGCCCAACTGCAGTGACCAGATGGACCACTGAAGGTTGCAATTTCAGTTTGCAATTTCAGTTTGCAATGTGTTTTTTTGCCCCCAGCTGCTGCCTAGCCAGCATTCAGCACATACATGAAATGGACTGAAATTCCTCACTGCTGATCAGAGGCACAGGTGGCCAGCAGCTGTTCAAGAGCTTTTCCCTCCCTCCTGCAGGTGCCCAGTTCAGGTGTGCCCTGCTCTTGCCAGCACTGGGTACAAGCTGTTTCAAAACCACCTGGAGCTGGAACAACCCCACACCAGAAGCTGTTGTTCAGCTGGCACACACATTCCTCCCTGCATCTGGGAGACAGTGGGAAGCCTGTCTGCCCAAATCTGCCTCCTGTTTGCCAACAGCCAGGAGCAAAGCTAAACAGAACAACAGAGTATTCCTTCTGAAGGGAGGCCCACTTGCAAAAAATACACAGCAATTGTCTTGAGTGTAGATTATCAGTATCTAACATGCAACAAAAGGCTTGGGTGGGGTTTTTTACCCTCTGGTTTGTCCTGTTTTTGTTTTTTGTTCTGGTTTTGTTCTGTTTGGTCCTCATTTTTGGAGCTCATGAAGCATTTCTCAAGAGCTGGAAGAGGAAAATCTCAGGAAAAGGTTTTGGTTATGAACTTCACTGAGTGAAGAAATGTGTTTTTTCTTCTACTCCTGCTAAGCAGGAGTGAACTATGTGGCTAGATTGTTACCATCCCCTACTTTACTAATCCGTGGCTGTGAACATTAAATAATCCAGTGATCTCTCCTGCTGTAGGAGTACTTGATTGCATGTAATTAGATCAGAGAAAACCTCAGTTTCACAATGGTCATCTGTCTTGTTTAAACAAGCTCCGAGGAGCCCAGTTTGGGTTAGAACTGTTCCATTGTTCCAGTGCTCATTTGTCATTCAATTGTACATTCCTGTCTAGCACAAAACACATTTCTGTTGGAGGGTGTGACCTAGAGGCTGTGTGGGGTGTGCAGGGGCTAACAGGACTCATGGGGAAGGCTGATGGCTTTAGAAGCTCTTGAAATGCTCTAAAATGTATTCAGGGACATCCTAGATCTAGGAGAGGCTGAGAGCAAACGTGGTGTGCAATCCAGATCCAGCCTGCTTGGGATGCCATGTACTGACAGAACTGCAGCTGCTGATGAGGTCAGGCCTGAAGTGCTGTTAAATCCAGGGTGCAGTTTGGATTAGAGGAAGACAAAAAATGCATTTTAACTGTCTGGCAGTTGCCTGAACTGTTTGTTACTCACAACAAAACCCAGCAGGGCGTCTTATTACACAAGCAGCTTAACTCAGACCCATTCTATGCATCTGTTCCTCTATCTATTGTCCCAACCCCCCCAACCCCTTTGTTCACACCTCCCCCTCATGCTTCCATGCTTGCTTTCTAGCTGCCTATTCATGATAATGGGAATATATTCTTTATTTGGGACCACAGAGTCTCTACAACATCCTCCCTCGCAGACCTTCTGCTCCACAATTTACTGCTTGGTTGATGCAGCTTTCCTGACTGGTGTGTGCTTTTACTAGACACAGAATGAGCTGCCCCTTCCTGAGAAAAGCCTCAGCCCTCTCCTCTTGCCCATACTGATTGAGATGATGAATTAGGAAGGCACCTTTCTGCTGGTATCAAACACCTCTATGTTTGCTGTAGGGAGGAGTTTCCTTGAGATTCAATTTCCCCCAAATCAAGCATGGATCCATACAGCTACTGAAATAGAATCAGAGAATCATTCAGGTTGGAAAAATCCCTTGGAATCATCAAGTCCAACCATTAACTCTACAAAGTTCACCGCTAAACCATGTCCCTCAAAACCACATCCAAAAGCCCCTTAAACATCCCCAGGGCTGGTGACTCAACCCCCTCCCTGGGCAGCCTGTGCCAGCCTCTGACCACTCTTTCAGTGAAAAGTTTTTCCCTAATGCCCAGTCTAAACCTCCCCTGGTGCAGCTGGAATCCATTTGCTCTTATTCTATCACTAATGACCTGTGAGCAGAGACCAGCACCAACCTCTCTACAATGTCCTTTCAGGTAGTGAAAAAAATAAAAAAGAGTGATGTACTTTGTAAACTCACCCTTCTGAAGAGCCACATTGCTTTTCTGGCTATTCAATCTGTATTTATCTATATGCCCTCTCTTGATTCAGATGGATCCTGATCACGTCACCCCACCACCTAATATTTAGCATGCAACTCCTTGTTGCCAAGCAAGACATTTGTTTTAGTGTCCAGCTGCCTGGTATTAGTATTTGTTTGAACACAAACATGAAACAGCATCTAAGTCAGGAACACATTCGTGCCACTGAAACAGAAAGGATCTCTCCATGGACGGAGGGAGTAGAGACATCAGCATAACATAAGGGAGGGAACTGGTGCAGATTTACTAGGAGGGGATAAAAAAAAAAAAAAAAAAAAAAAGGAAGAAAAAGGCATGTTTTCTAGATCAAGAGCCAGAATCCCAAACAGCTACAGCCTTGTTCCAGGCTTTCACCTTGCTGGCAAAGCAGTCTGTGAGACAGTGCTTCACATCTCAAGAACACTGAGCTTTCTGCAGCACACAGGCTGTACTGGAGGGGCAGTCATCTGGAAGCATGGAGCCTTGTAGTCTTTGCATGGGACCATGGGCCAGGGTATATGGTTGGATCTGAACTTAGCAAGGGATGGTAAGAATAATAAGAAAGGACTCTACAGATACATCAATGAAAAAAGGAAGGTTGAAAATGCATCCCCCCCCCCCTTGAAAAGCAATAATGGTGAGCTAGTAACAACAGATTTATTCTATTTCCACAGTATCATTAATATACATACACTCTAGATGTATAAAAAAATAGTTTCCTCCAAAGAGTTTGCAAACTATTCTGCAAATACTTATTTGTCCTAACTTTTGGTAATTAACACGTGAAAATGTTTGTTGATCAATAAAGAAGCCCATAGCAAGAGGGTCTACTCCTTCTAGAAAGTGTTTAATATCCATATATTACATACCTTGCCTTTCTTCTTTTACTGTAGCTTTAGTTCTTCATAGCTTCCACCTGAAAATCACCTGGTAGTGGTTTCCAGTATTATGGGGCATGTTTTAGCCTGAGGAGGACTCTGGTGGCTCCAGCTGTGCTAGAGAAACTTCAACAAGACAGGTTGTTCTTGTTCATTATTTGGTTTTGCTACCAGATTTTTTTTTTAATGTTCTTTTTTTTCTCAGTAACTATGAAACAGGAAAAGCAAAGGGAATCCCCCACCCCTTGCTCTACAGATTGAAACCTCTCTAAGTACCAGTGGGGAATTCAGAGCAGGTTGACATCTGCAGCCTGTCTTGAAGGCAAGGTTTGGAGCAAGAGAGAGGGGAAACATTAATCCAAATTTCAGATGGCTTTTTGAAGGATGTGTGTGCCACGATGGTTGTTTTTCTGCCACCTACCCTGGCATCATTAGCTGGTCTGACAGCCCTCACCTCTGTTGACAAGACTTAGACCAGGCTGGTCTGTCAGTGAAGGTTTGGTGGTGGCTGTGCCATCTGGTGGAAAGAGGTTTTCCCCTGTACCAAATCCCAGATCCAGCCCGGGGGGACTGCAAGATACTGCTGCTTCATGGCTGGCAGAAGACAGGCTGCAGTTTCCTCACAGGAGCAAAACAAACTCCAGAAACACACCCAGGAATTCACTGCAGCAAGATATTTGAGAGCTGGGGTCTAGATTTCTGCACCAACATTAAGTTTCAAGAAGAGTCATGAGAACACTTGTTCCCTCCACTGTCTACCAGAGAAGAACTGGTAGAATACAGACCATCCCTTTTGGCAGGTAATTGCCTGTCCTGATCCAATGCAGGAGATGCCACAGTATCTCATTTTCTCCTTCTTACCAGATGGGACAGAGGGAAAGCTGCAGAGAATTAGTGAGTTGGGCCTGTCTTACCCTCTTCTTGACCCCTGGTCAGTAGATAATATGATCCACTCCATCTGCTCTGCTCAAAGAAACTGTTGGTTGTGGAGCTTACTCAGCTGCACTGAAATGGTTGTTTCATGGTGATATAGTGAAGACTGAACATGCATTTCTTGGTCATCATGACACTTTAGACATCTGTTCCCACCACCTCTTCCATCCTCTTGCTGCCCCCTCACACAGACACAGATATTTGTGAAGTGGATAAAGTGATCTGGCACACCTGAGAAATCCTGCATTTTTTCTTCTGTGGGAAGAAAAAATGCATTTTTTCTTTGAGCTGCCTTTGTCTCATTTAAGCACAGATTTAGCTGATTCTGGTATTTACTTTTATCTGCTGCTACTGTGGGAGCTTGCTTGATCATGCAGGCACATGAGACACCACAAGGAAAGCAGCAGCAACACACAACTGGAAGCAGAGTTGGAGATGGAAATGGGGAAGGCATTCCTCCTGAAGGCAGGGAGCCATTCTGTGGCCTTTCCCTTATCTAACCACACCCTCAAAGTTCTGCCTTTACCTGTGGTATCAGTCACTTGGGTTGATAAGCCCATGTGGAATCTCCTGTGACAGAACTGGGTGCAAATTCCATTTCCCTCAGGTGTTTCTTAGAGAGAAGCAAAGAGTGTTACCACTGCTAACTACTTCAGCTAGTCCTGGCCAGCTTTCCCTGTGTGGCAGAGGAGTTGAAAGCTTTCTTTGCAAGATGAGTTGGACAGATTGTACTGATGAAGACATTTCTGATGGCAATTTGCAGCCCATTCTCTTTGCTGCTTTGCTCTGCACTTCAAGCTGAACACATGAAAGCTTCTTTGGAAACACATCCCTGACATCTGTAGAGAGCTGTCTCAGCTGTGTACTTTGCATCCCACTTGTACAGATAGGATGGGAATTTCCCCTTTTTTTCCCCACATTTTACCATATCAGCTTTTTCTTTGGATAAAAGACTGAGAAGTGAGACCCTCTTTCATCTCATGGTTGCTCTTTCCATCACTTTCAAAGCTTTTTTCCCCACACAGTTCTGACAGCACACGTTGCTCTTTGCTGACACACAGAGGAAAGGACAATCCAACAAACATCCCAATGATTCTGATTTGTGACACCCCGTGAGTTACTACAGGCTCTCCCATGAGCAAAGCTGTCATCACAGAAGCAGAAATGGCTGAGGTACCACAGAGTGGTTCAGCTAAAATACCCAGATCCAAACGTTCCAAAGATCTTCCCTTTCTGCTGGGGACAAGGAGAACAGGCAGCTGGCAGCCCACAGGAGGCTGCAGAGGCAGGCAAGGAGCCATCCTGCCTCCTAAAGCCTTCAAAACCACTCACAGGCACATAAATACCTTGTAGAGTGCTCGAGAAACTCTTTGAAGGCTTCTGGCTGAGGGGTTTGGCAGCTGTACATGAAAACAGGGCTTTCTTGTCTGTTTACGTGTGAAACCTTCTCCTTCGCATCCTGCCTCAAGGCTGGGCAGAGAGGAGCCTCCCACCCTGCCCTGCTCCCCTCAGTCCCGGCTCTAGCCGGCTGGTGTCACTCTCCTCCCTTGTCCCAGCACTGCCCCTTGCCTGCCTGCACCCCAAGGCAGGGATTGGCACACCCAGTGCTGTCAGAGAGACCAAAAATAACGTCAAACTTGTCAACTGTGCAGCTTCACCGCTGGAAACCTTGAGCAAATGCCATTCTCCATGAAGTACAACTGAAAGGGAAGAGGTTCAGGCTCACAAATCTGCCTCTGCTATTCAGATGCCTCATTGTGGAGCTATATCTAAACTTAGACCTTAGATCCTGTCTAGATATGAATGTGCTGTGTACTTCCCTCTGTTGTCTCTTCATCCACTGTCTCACCTTTATTGTTTGCATCACAGCCACTTCTGTTCTGTGTCCCAGTCACCACGACTACTCCGTGTGCTTCTCCTGATCCTTTAAACAAGTTTGCTCCCCAGCCTCTGCTTTGTAAGTAAAAAACCACAACTCTTTTCCGTGCCAAGGTCATTAAAAATTAGACTGTGCTGCAAGCAGAGATCTCCTCCCTGCACTTCCTGGATGTGACACAGCCATCTCTGCTTCTAAAAATAATCCTGCTTTTCCTGACATGCTGCTGGCCTGCATCTGCCTCCTGCACATGAGTTACCCACATGGCTGTGCTGCACTTCTTGGAGCTCCTCAAACA
Organism: Ceyx cyanopectus; assembly: GCA_013401355.1. Lineage (NCBI taxonomy): Eukaryota > Metazoa > Chordata > Aves > Coraciiformes > Alcedinidae > Ceyx > Ceyx cyanopectus. Next base: position 31,859 of record VYZU01035830.1, read on the forward strand.
TAACCATGTGCCTTCAAAGGAAAGGCTTGGCTTGCTCTTCCAGTGAAGCCACTCACAAAATATAGCTTTGCAAGGTTAATCCTGAAGTAACCTCTGGATCATCCCCACTACTTGCTTCTAAAGACATAATTTACTTTCATTACACGATGTTGAGTCTGTCCGTGCCTGTTCCTGCCCTTCCATTATAAAGGGAGCACACTGTGCCTGTTAGGTACTGAGCCAATGCAGCTGGGGAGACACATGCAACTACTGAGCTGGCAAATTACCTCTTAATTCAGGTTAACCTGACTCCTCCTGTATTTTAAGCAATTATTTTTCTTCTGGATTGGAAGGCAGTCAAAGGTCCCTAGATAAAAAAAAAAAAAAAAAAAAAAAGCAGCAACATTGTGTGAGGTCAATATATTTCTGTGAGAAGTGAATACAATTTCTGTCTCAATTCCAGAGTTCCTTAAAATACAGCATATTTATCCAGAAAGGACAGACTGAATCAGGAAAGGGAGCTTTCTTATGCACTTACTAAAGGGAAATGACCAAGACTGAGGATTAGTAAATGCATTGCAACTGAAACAATGAAAGGGGAAGACATTTCCCCTTTCTTTAGTTCTGGTTGAACTGCAAATTATAGCTATGACCCTTTGGGCCAGGCTGAATCCCTCACAGTGGGCACTGCAGCTATATGAGGTGAGGGAGTATATTCCACTCCCCAAGGTCCATCAGACCTTTCAGCTACTAGAGGAGGATGGGAGCACGACCAAGTCAGCCAGATGAAAGGAGACACAGTAACCTCAGTGAGACCAGTTCCATAGGGAGAGGTGATGTGTTTTCATTGGACCAACTGATGGAGTTGAAAAAAAGCAGACCAGCTTCAAGGAACACAACCCCTCCTTCAGTGAGCCCAGCAGCCCTGGGCCAAGGGGAGATGGAACAATAATAGCTCCCTTCTCTCAGGAAGGTTAATCACTGCTGTGGGACAAGCTTGGCAAAGATTTCACGCCGTTTGAATCTAGTTATTTATTTTTTTGCATGGCATTTAGATTCAATTTTGACATTGTTCAAAGCTACTTTAAACAGAATTCGTCAACTACTGCAGCAGAGCAAGAATTCAGACAATTCAGCTCTTGCATTTCTTGCAATACCTGCCTGGAGAGAAACCCACAGCTCTCCCTGCTGCTTAGCACTGGTCTTTTGGGTAACGTCTCAGAATAGGATTTCTCATTACCCAGGATTGTATCAGCTCCTGCTGATAGTTTTTCACTTCATGTTCTTAACCTTCTGCAGCTGACATCCCAATCATCTCTGCAGCAGCTGAGCTGTCAAACGGAAGGCTGAGGCTGTGATGAGGAGAGCACCAGAAGGGTGTTGTTATGGAGCAGAAAACTGCTGCCTTTCTGCCTCATGAGAACAGCAGAGAAACAAGAAGGAAAGAGCTGCATCTTAACAGGTAGAAGAATAAAATTATTGTGCAAAACAAAACATATCTTCACTGTATATCCAGCCTAGCTGTCATTTATTCAACATTACTCCCCAACTCGAGAGGGACGTTAGGTTGTGAATGGCTAACAACATTTTAAGAGATATAAACCCCCAAACCTGTCACACAAGCAAACACCTGCAAGGCTGCAATCCAAACTGCTCCTTTGAAAATCCAGCTAAGACACCAGCCATGTAACCAGGAGCAAAACAGGCATCTTTGAGGAATATCTTATTATTGAAACTGATTTGAGGGACACTAAGTCCTGCTATCCAAACTCCCTCAAACTGCAAGCCTCAGGTTTGTTGTTAAGGTAAAAAGCTCTCTCACACATGAATGAGCTTTCTTTTCCCTTTCTGAAGCACATTGGTGAAGTTCAGGCTGAATGTTTCTGAATCACTGCTAAACAGACACAGCCAGTGTCTGGTACCACAGTACTGCACCAGTGCAAGACTTTTCTCAGCAGCCCAACTGTATAAATATATAGAACCAGTTACCAAGGTAAACTATACAGTTACTTTAGATAGATTTTTGCAGAAGACATGACAAACTAGACATGAGTTAGACATCAGCTGTACTCCAGAATGTTATAAAACACTCTTCTGAAGTTGCTATTAAATAAGACCTTATAAAATGAGTTTTTTACCTAATCCTTAACCAGCATTGACTACCACTAAGGCTTCTTAAAAAGAGGAATAACACCTACAGGTAGCCCAAACAAGTCTCTCCTGTTGCCCTGGGCCATCAATGGGCATTCATTTCATGAAAATAACAGGGAGAAGACAGTCCTGCTGAATTACAGCTCTGTCTTGAAGGTGAACTTCCCTCCAGACAAACCTCCTTTTCATACGTGTCACAGCAGCAGCTTGAGTTCCTTCAGCCTCAAGCCTGAGAGAGTAGCTGTTTCTCCCACCAACAGGAAAGAAAACTCTGGCAGTGCCCCCAGAGCCTGCAAGAGCTCAGCAAGTTGCACCAAACCAGCTGCACCACCCAACCAAGTGCCAAGTTACCAAAGCTGAGGGCAACACTTCAGCCAGAGCATCTCTTAGGTGAAGGCAAGTTCCTTTGTGAGGGAAGGAGGAAACCTCATGAATGTTTGCAGGGACCAGGCCAGCCAAAGAGAACTCACCACCAGTCACTCATGTTAAACAGAATCATCTGGAGCTGCTCTGAGTGTCAAATGCCACCCTGGTAGCTACTCTCTGGAACAACACCAATGGTGGCTGGTTAAACTAAGGAATGCAAACATAAGGAGCAGAGCACTGGCAGAAGAGGACCGAGGTCCATCTTGTTACCACAGATCAGTCATGTGTAGGCTATGAATTAAAATGAAAAGCAGAAAGTCAACACCAGGGTTTGGACAACAGGGCTCCAGTTGCAACAGCACGTACAGAGTGACGACCCATGACTACATCAAGATGCCAATTCTCTGATGTCCCTTTCAGGAGAGCCCATACTGACTGAAACACACACAACTAGCAGAAAAACAGATTCAAGTGATGTAAAAAAAGACCCAACAAAATGACTAGAACAAGCAAATTCCCCACAAGTATCAGTATTTTTTTCATAAGATTCCAATTTAGGAGTTTCCTCATTTGTACCACAAGTTCAGCCCCAAAATACACAAATTCCTTGAAATATTCATACAGATGGAAACCCAAGTGGCACCACTTTGTCCTGCACACACCCACACCCCCAAAGTGTGCGCAGTTCAAGCAGGAGATGAAAACAGACAAGAACAACCTGCAGCAAAGTAGGGATCAGTCAAGTGATTAAAAATTTATTCCCACCCTCCACGTGGTATCCAAAGAAACAATACATACAAAGATCTCTTCATCCCACACTGACATGAGCCTCCCGGATTTAACATTTGGAACCATATGACAAAGTCCAAGATACTTTATTTAAGGTACAACAGGTAAATCCCAAAGGAGAACTCTTGAATGTATGGAAAAAAAAAATCATGTCACTTAAGTGACCTCCATGACTTTCACATTCCAGTAACAGGTTGTATTTATCATGATTCATGACACTGGTCTCTTGCAGATCTCCTCCTCTCCTCGAGGAGTGTTTTTCAGACATGGTTGTTGTGTTCATTCTACCACTTGATATTTACATCAGTCTCAGCCCAAATATTGTTGTCATGCAGGCTCCCAGTTCAGCTGTTGCTTTCTAACTATGAGAGCCCCTGTGGTCTATCTACATTTCAGAAGAACTTGTGCACAGCACAAATTAATGCAAATGGCTTTTCTCAGTGTATGGACTGAAGGATGTGCATCCAGAGGTTGTCTGGCTGAACACATCTTTCAGCCATCCAGGCTGTATTTTGAAACTAATTACATAGGTTTATAAAAATGCATAAAAAAAAAAAAAGATCCTTGGACTAGCATGATGGCTAAGACACAGCTGGTAAAGATGAAAAATTATTCAGTTATTTCTAACTCTGAAATGATATAGATTATTAGGGTGTAAACAGAGGTTACACAAAGAACTTTTTCTTAAATCAAGAAGTCTGTAACAGAATAAATAATTTACAAGCTTGAGAAGACCTGCACTGCTCCCTACACAAAGACTCATTGCCTGTATTGTAAGAAGCTTAGAGAAATTAAATATCATTTCTGTCGGTGGCTGTAAAACCTAAATACTTGGTTTTGTTCACATAATTCCCCTCTTTACATCTGCTAGAGGTAGATGAAGATAAAATGAACCTCCAAAATGTAAGGATTAAGATACTGCAAATCAATTCTAACCCTGCAAATCCAGCAAACATATGTTCTCCTCACTGGATTTACTGAAAGCAGGTTTTTTTTTCCTTCTTTTTTTAAAATAGAACAGTACTGAACTTCTTCCTTCTATGTTGTCAAAATCAGTGCTTCATACTGTCACAAAATGATTTTCAAAGCCTTTCCAAATGAGAGCAGGAGCAGGTCCCAGCTCACCCTCTTCAGTCACTCTAAGACATCTCTGCTGAGGAAACTGCCTCCCCAGCAGCCCAGCACAGCCCCTGAGCCTCCCCAGGAGCCAGGACACCAGACAGACCTGCAGACCCACTGCAGGCAGGAAAGCTGCAGGGCTGAGGGCAGTGGGGCTGAAGGCAGCAGGGAGAACCAGGCAACCTTCATATCCATTACAGGTGGTGACCTTTCCAAAGAGTTTTCCCAAAATACCTTTAGCTTGGATCTCTGCTGCAAAATATTTGGTTATTAACATCAAATCAGAGCTTATTTATTAGGCTCACAAGTATTTACAAGATCTCATGTAAAGTCTTGTTTCTGACAGAAAATCAGAAAGAAGTAACAGGATTTTCTAAACTATCAATGACTTCATTAATTTCCTGATGAACTGTTCAGATCTGATTCCCTACTTTTCTATAGCTCGACCTGCAGCTTTCAAGTTTTCCACTGTCTCTCTTCACGTTGAATTTTGTCTACTTTCTTCAGCCAAAAACAACTTATCAATGTGTTGAAGCCCAACATAAACAAGAAAGCATACAAAAACAGGCATGAGCTTGGCAGCCCTTTCAAAACTACTGAACAAAGTTTCCTCTTGATTGTTGACCAGAGAAAAAGGAGGAAGCATCACTACACACCAGAACACCTGCATGAAAGTGCCTCCAATCTTCTTCACAACAGCAATGATCACAAAGACAGGATTCCTTTTCCCTCCCTGTATGGAACTGCTGCCATTGTGATCTCATGCAAAAAATAGAATTACTGCAGTACAACTTCCACAGCAATCTGCAGGGTGCCTTTTCCTCTGCTGAGTTACCATTTCCATTGAATGAAAAACAACAGGATGGATCAAGATGGCAAAATCCCAGAGTTTTCCATAATTCAGCTCGATTGGGTTAGTTACAGAATAATGAACCTGGCAGTTGAACTGAAAGCACAGATCTAAATGGATGAGGCAATTCTGTGCATTCTAGAATAGATGCATGTTTAAATACTCCTTCACAATATAATTCACCTCCAGGAATTCCTGCTCTATGGACGCTGAGCCAGTTTACTCTTATTGCTTTCCTGCTCACTAAGCTTGAAGTGGGTGTAAGCTAAAATGCCCAACAATGTGCACACAATCCCAAGGCCTTGATTCACAGACAGTGGATCCTTAAATAAGAGGCACCCTCCCAGGAGGGTGATGCAGAACTTGAAATGTCCAAACATGTTATACCTAGACACCTGTTAAGGATAACAGCAGATACCAGTATTATAGATGCTGTAAAAAGAAACACTTGGGGACTTCATGAGTTACAAAGTATCCTGTGGTGTAACCTCCATGTAAATCCACCCTCTGTACACTACAAACCAACATTCCAGTGCTTCTTCAAGGTAGCAGGAGTGTGGTAAAGGGTTTCTGCAGGTATGAAGGGCAGGTCAGTAAGTTAACCCTCATAATCAATACAAATGCAGAACAAAGGAACAAAACACATTAAAACCCAGAAGGTGGTTTTGCAGCTTTGTCATTTCAGATAAAGCAGGCAGGTTATCAAAGTTTTCCCCACAGCAAATCAGACCAAATGACTGTTTAAATAAATAAATCAGCTGGGAACAGGATGAACAACTAACCTGAGAAAGGATACGTGACGGGTGACGTATTTCCAATGATCCAGTAAATGGACAAATTCACCATAAAGGCAATTATTCCAGAGAGCAGTACCATTATCTGTGGGTTAATGGACACAGTCAGTAAGCTGACATACTTCTGGCCCTTGGTAGATGCATTCCACATCATGATTATTTAGTTTCCTTTACTTTCCAATGCAAAAAATATCAGGCAAGAAAAGCATATGGAGAACAAAAATAGAGTTTCAAATCAGTGCAGGCACTGGTAATGTGTATAAGTAGCTCAGGGTAGGACATCCATAAATATATACTGATATAACCATAAGCCTTTGCTCTCAAGGAACATTTAAGAGTGATTGGAAAATCTGGCTACCCATACACGTAGAGGTTGGATTCTTTACTTCTGAGACAGTCTTATGGGCACAAGAAGAGCTGTTTGGATGAAGATCCCATTGCTGAGACCCCACCAGTGCTGGTAACAATTTGCCACTGGCTCCTTTTTGGACAAAAGGATTATAAAGAGAAGTTACAGCCTTCTTGGTGAAAAGAAACCAGAATTCTGGAGAGCAGTCAACACGAGCATCCTTCTGCAGTTGAGGGTGTCAAAAGTGAACATGCTCATCTCTTTTCTGAGTGGAAAGAGCTGAACAAGGGCACTTATATGTTCTTAATTTAAAACACTAGGGGAAGCTTCTAGATCTTGTCAGATTTTCCTGTTGTTCAGATGCCCTCAGAACAGAAACAAGCATAAGGAGGTAAATCAATTGTCAGACTCCTCTAGGGGGAAGAGGAGCAGACACAGCAAGGGTGTTTTTTTCTCTTGCATATGCCTCTGCTATCTCATCACAATCGATGACTGTATAAAAAATATCATTTCACAAAGCAACAGATCTTACTGTGAAATTTAACTGCATCACCAGTGATAATTATTTCTTTAGATAAAGTCAATAAAAGCCTTACCACAGCAGAGAGTGTCCAGGGCCCAAATATTCCCCCTTCTCCAAAGACTGGCTCAAAGAATGGTATGATGAACAACAACATAGCTGAGGACATTGGTGCCTGATAGTACAGCAACTGCATGGAGTTTACCTGCAACTCATGCTGCTTTGCTCCTACCCACTACAACCAAAAAGAGACAGCTGTTAAACAGGAAGAAAACAAATACAATTGAAGGAAAAGCAGGTAAAAAACCCCCAAGTACATATATTTTCCTTTTCCCATAGCCTGGCAGTAAATTATTATACTTGAAGAAGAAAAAAGCATCAGAGCTGGGAAGAAAACACCAGCTCCCTTTTACTCCCAAGACAAATTCCAGATCTTGCCTATGATGGAGCTGAGCATCTTTCTTCTAATTTCACTCCACACACAAGCTGAAAAAAACATTCAACATCTTGCTCTCTTTCACCCTATTTAGTCCAAATTTTGCTGGATTTCTTTTCAGTATTGACTATGACTTGGATTTTCAATGTAGCATGATTTAAGAGTTATCTGTGGTTATGAAGATGTAACAGCCAAGATACATCTTTACATTGTACTGAAGAATGACACTCTAAGACTTCAGAAATCACATTCATTTGTAACATGGGTTCCAGTATATAAACTTGCCACTATGAAACAAACTAACCAAACCAAACACAACAAATAAACACCTCAAGAGTGTGTATAGTCGAAATTGAAGGACTGGAAAATGTCCTTTGTAGGGAAAGACTCAAATGCAAAGCACTTGCTTCTGCAAGGAGAAAAATCTGTACTCCAGAAAAAGAGATTTTTACCCACGAAACAATCCTGGCCCCTTGCAAATATGCTCATGACCCTCAGTTTTATCAGTTAGGGTGATCAATTCCTTAACCAATTCCCCAGTGGCTGTGGGGGATTATCAGAGTTGGGGTTTTTAACCTAAATAACAGGGTATGGAGGGTTTGCTGGAGGGCTGGACACCGTTTAAGGGTGATTTTAGCAAGGGACAGCAAGCACCACAGCGCTCCCACCCTGCCCATTACCCACCACTTGGTAGAGGGAGGTCACCAGGACACCCATGGTGGCAAACGCCATCCCGAGGACGTTGAACTTCACATCGTAGTACGAGTTGAGGAAAACGCCCAGCGTGATGGGGACCTGTGGAGGTGAAGAGAGGGGGGTTTTAGGTCGAGCCGCTACCCTCGGCGGGCGGAAGATGGGGGGGGAATGGGGTGGGGAGCTCGAGGTTCCCTCTGGCCGCCCCTCCCCGCTTCCCCCAGCCCCGCCGCCTCCTCACCAGGGTAAGCTTGATGCGGAGAGGGAAGGTCTTTCCGTAAGCCAGGCTCTGGATGACCACGATGACCGGCGTGGTCATGGCCTTAGCCAGCTGGTAGGTGCCGATGGTGTTGCTCTGCAGGGAGAGGTTGGTGAAGACGACGAAGCCGCAGAAGCTGAGAGCCAGCGGCATCACCTGGGAGGGCTGCAGGCTCTTGGGGGAGAAGGCGCCGAGAGCCTGGCACAGGTAGAGGCCGAGCCAGGTGATGGCGAAGTGCACCAGGGTGAGGCTGAGGTTGGGGAAGCCCAGCCGCACGTACAGCCACTTGTTCAGGAAGACGATGCAGATGGAGGCGGCCAGGTTCACCAGCAGCCCCGCCGCCAGTCGTCCCTGCGCCGGTATCCATCCCATGGCGTCCCGCAGCGCCGGGCAGCAGCGGCTCAGGCAGCCCCGCCGGCCGCCACCGCACCGGCCGGGCCGCCGCCCGCCTCCGCCGGGACACGTGGGCCCGGCGCCTTCCGGTGGCCCCGCCCGGCCCGGCCCGGCCCCGCGGGCGGAGCTGAGGCGCTGCCCGCCCGCTGGAGGCACCGGGTGGAGCGGAGAGCGGCTGCAGCCCCGCCGCGGCCCCCCGCGCACGGTCGGGGAACGTACAGCCTAAGACAGGCCCTGCGCACGGCCGGGAGAAGGAGTGTGGGGTCTGCTCAGGAGGAGTGGGAACCTCAAGCAACCGGTCTCTGAACACAGCTAGAAACGTTTGTGGATACAGGTAGAGCACACACCGCGTGCTTTGTCAGGGTCAGAAGGCAGGGACGGCGTGAGGGAGCTGAAGCCCTTGCCCCGCGGCACTGCAGCTCTGCCGCCTGTGCTTACACCCGCAAGGGGGGCCACAAGGAGATTTCCAAACGATTGCAAAACGTCCAGCTCGGGAGAGTCGAGGAACCACCACCCCTCCTGCGGTTCCGATTACATCGGCATTGCAGCAACTGCCCGAGGGAGGGGAGAAGAGCACAAGCCCTGAAGCTCATGTCGTGGTGGAGCTTCACTGTTGCTTTTCCCTTGGTGTCCCTTTGCTCCAGCACCTGCTTTCCTCACACGCCCTCCCTTCCCTGGCCACTGCACCCTTATGTGTTCTTCTGCTGTCGATGTTTCCAGCCGACAGGCAACAACTGGGCATGGAGCAGAGATGGAGGAGGTCCATACCATTGCTGTATTTCAGAGGAGAAGGAACATGTTCTGTCTGTGAAGCACTTTTATTAGAATAAAAAAAAAAATAAAATGAAAAAAAAAAGGTTGTATAACAAATAACATCTCTGAAGTTGGTCAGAATTTTTCAAGTTGAATTTGAAATCAGAGGGTTGGGGTTTCCCCCTCCTCCCAGCACAGTTCGTCTTAGTCATGGTTTTGTTCTTTTTTAACCAGAACATCCACATTCAGAAGCCTTTGTAACCATCTCCTTGAAATCTGGTGACTACATTTCATATCCCAATGGATCAAGATCCTGGTCCAGAAGCATAAGAGAAGATTCCCTCAATTTCTGTAGAAGCTTTCGGAGTTCTTCTTTTGAAAATACCTAGTAATAAAAACAAAACACACACACACACACAAAACAAAACCAGACATCATCAAGTTACATTTATCTGTAATGACCAGCACTGATCTCAAGGTAACTGCTGGTTAATTAAGTCACTATTTTTTTTCTTTGTAAGACAGTGTGAACACCAGCCATTTCTGAAGGAGCAGAAGCCCACAGGAGTATCCCAAACCTGAAAGGAATTTCAAGATCTCAGTCTCCTAACTACAGAGTTACTGGTGGCCAAGTTTAATGTTCCTGTTATTGCTGGCAGAGATTTTAAGCCTGATCTATGTTACCCTGCTCTGGCAGGGGGGTTGGACTGGATAACCTTTTGAGGTTCCAGCCCCTGCCATTCTATAATACTACTACAAAAGAGAAAGACACTTGGGCTGCTGAGGAACGCAGGGCAGCTCCCTGTCTGCAGTGAAGCCTCCCCGGAGCTCCCGAGGTGTCGGGGACTCACCGCGTAGAGCCGGTGGCGCTCGGAGGCGACGGTGTCTGCCAGCCTCAGGCACTCCTGGAACTGGCCCGTGCTGTGCAGCACCGTGTGCAGCAGGAAGCACAGCATTGGCAGGCACTGCTTGCGCAGGAAAATCATCTGCTGCCTTCGCTCAGGGTCCTCCCTTGTGTCCTGGTCACGGCAAAACAGAGCATTAGTGTCACCGACACCGAGCTTGGAAGGATAGCTCGGTGTCATTAGCAGGGAGAACTGGGTTAACTGGCCCAGACTGGGCTGCCAGATCTGATTTAGGGAAGCCATCTGTAGATGGCTTCAAATGGAAGGTGACAAAGGTATAAGCTGTGCTTTGTGGTGCACACCACGATGTACGAAGTCATTTTACCTTTCTGACATCCACCATCCACCCTCCATCCACAAACAGCAGCACGTTGTACATCTTCTCCTTCACGTTGGCCGTGAGGGCGTCCAGGAGGCCTTTCCAAATGCCATAATCCATCTGGGAGAGAAACAACAGAGCCACTGCAGAACGGGGCCATTTCCAAGGCTGTTTTAACACAGACTCTTCACCTAGCACCCAAACAGCCAGCACTGCTCCCATTCCAACTGGACTCTTCAGCCAACAGAATCACAGAATCACAGATATTAGGGGCTGGAAGGGACCTAGAAGATTATCTAGTCCAACCCCCCTGCCTGAGCAGGAAACAGCTCACACTGCTGCACCTAACAGCTATTTCCATGCTTGCTTGATCACCTCTCCAGAGTCAGGTGGGTTGTTCAGAAGCAAAGCCACTGGAGGAAGATCAATTTAAATGACTTATTCTGCCACAAATACTTGTGTTAACTGAATAGGTGTATCCATGCTGGCCAGAGTGCAAATAGAGCTTTTCACAAACCAAACGAAACCAAACGCCATCATCTTTTAGAAAAGAAAACGTGACAAATACAAGAATAAAAGAGTTCTTAGCAAAGTCAAGTACTCAGATTTCTTCATAACACTGACCCTCAACACATTATAATTAATATTTACTATTACATTACAATATTATGTTTAAAGCTGAGTCATATGAGAGAAAACCACATCAGAATTCACTGTGACATTACTATTCTACTGTCTCATACTCCCTCAAAATAAAAGAGTATTTTATAATAGAGTTCTTGAGCAATATGAATCAGCAGTCTTCTACTCCATGTCATTAAACTAAGACTGTCTCCTAAGCAAGAACAAAAATGTTTACAGTAAGTAACTTGAACTTTTACCTACCTCATACTTCTTTTCTTTATGTTCATGGGCTACTTTTTCAGTGAAACTTGCTTCTGGTAGCAGAGAAGGTTTCTGTGGAGCTGAGTTCATGTGTTTAAACCATTCGTTAAAGGCTTCATGGGCTTCCTGGGTTGCATTGGAAACAGCATTTGGACATTTTGGACTCATAATTATGTAATTTCAAGAGTGTCATTAAATGCACAGCTATAGTGCATCCAGGAATCAAAGGGAAAAGCTTAAAGCTTCACCAGAAAGGCAAAGCCCCCCCTGTATCTAAGGAATAACCTGGAATATCTGAAACTCACCAAATATGCCCGAATACATAAATGTTCCCGTATGGCATTGTCATCTTCAGGTGGAAGGGAAGAATCCATTCCCAGCTCTTCCCACTGGTTGTATATTTCTGCTATAGAGTCCTGGGGAATCTTCAAAAACACATCTTTTGCAGCTTCATGTTTCTTGGAAGCTATGGGAATGTGAACTGAGTATCAACAGCTTTGCAATTTCCATCCTTCATTTTTATCAAGTGACAGACCCAGGCTTTTTAATAAACTAGATTCAAAGTTAAAGCAAAAGTAGTGCTAAGAAAACAAAACAATCATTTAAAGAGTCTACAACATTTGTGCAGTTTACTACCCAAGAATTTCCTCATGATTGCATTGCTTTGCTTCAGTGCTTCTGCCCTCTGTGCAGGGTCAAACACGAGCCAGTCAATGACATCGATTTTCAGCCGATCCACCTGCAGACACCAAGATAGAGATTCAGGGACATTTCAAACATGCAGCTGATGTCAGACACCTGAAATCTGGTCAACTGCAAAGTTTCTAGGCACCTTTGCATAGCATGTTAGCAAGGACTGCTTTATTCACAACTGTGGTATCAAAAGCTTAGAAAACTATCACATAGAAGCACTCAAAAATCAATTTCTAAGTATTCCCAAAGTATTCAGACCTCTGGATGAGCATCAGCTCTCAAATTTGTATGGACTGCTGTGTGTCTTCCTCAAACTTTAGGAATACACTGCATGAACATGCTTTATGCAGCTCTTGTTCTAATCTTCAGGGGTGCTATCAGCCTGCAACCAAAGTTTTCCAACTCCTGCATGAGATAAACTACCTATTTGGCTTAGAAAGTTTAAACTTTGTACTGAACAGCAAAAAAAACCCCACAAGTTTGCAAACTATCAGCTGCTTCCTAGACAGTACTTTGAATGCAAACTCTCTGCCACTAAAGGACTGAGTTGGACCCAGCTGACGCTCAAGAGTGATGACAAGGAAACTGTCAGTAATAGCAATGTCTGTCATAGTGGAATGTGTCACTTGAACATGTAATCAGGTACATCTGAGATCTAAAGCATGAATCCTCCTCATTCTTAGAAGCTGCAATAATATCCCACTCTCAGCCATGACATATTTTGTAATGGTCATTTTATGGTCATTAATGGCTTTATTGTCACTTGTTTGCTTAGGAGCAGCCACCAGAGCCCAGAAGATCAAGGAGATGCAGAAACAGAAGTTATTTGCAGTTCAGCTCCCCAAGTGGTCGCATGGAAATTGCATTTCCCTCACAGGCTGCTTCAAGGCAATTTCCACCATGGTTGAAAGAAAAATATAGATGATAAAAGAGTCTGCAGTTGACAGTGAAAGTGCACTGACCTCTGTTGTGCCCATATCTAACATATGGTCATGGTGAGTGAAGTCCCCAGTGTCCTTCTTGCGGATGTTCTCAACCACAGTTTTTGTTATGGCTGCAACATCCAGACCTGGGTTAAGAAGAGAGAATCATGGATTCAAAGTTCTTGCAACGTGAATTTCAGAATCCAGCTGTTGATCTTATTCCTTACAACTAGAAATTCTTACCGGTCTGTTCACACTCACTAAATTATAAACTTTTGAGATGTGTAATTTATTGCAAATGTTTCATAAAGGAGGATAATTTGAGGTAACAGAACAAACATGGGAAAAAGACAATGACAACTGACAGGTTTTCCAGTCTATGCTGGGGAACAGCAAGCAGATACATTTGCTAAGACCACCATTCTGACAGCAAGACTATGATTTGACAGAAATGTACCAGAAAAAGCTTAGAATAGTTCCTCTTAAGCAGATTTTACTTGGAAACTGTAGCCAAGTTTTTAAAAGGAAAATGACTAAAAAATGATGGAAGAAAATGTGGATGCTGAAGTCTGCAGTAAGTCTATTTCTTGGTGAATTTTGAGTGGCACAGAGGCACTGCCAACAACTGACAGCTGCTGCTTCACTGTAGTCCCTTATAGTTCAATGTAGAGGCCTGGAAGGAAGCTCACAATTAATGCCAGCAACCCATCATGGTTAAGAAAGAGCACTAGCAATAGGATCCAAAAAAATAATTAAAAAATTAAACACAACCTTCCTAAATCCATAAACAGTTCTGTAATTTTATAATTAGTTTTCTGAAATAATACAATCCTGTCAAGATCCAGAGCATGTTTTTGACAGGCAATTGGTGTTTAATACCTGCTGTGTTTGGCCATAAGCCAGAAGCAAAAGTGATGTTTAGTTTGATTCAGAAAAAGTAATGTTAAAAATTCACAAGATACCTCCCTTGAAGACATGATCAGTGAATTAATTTTATTTAATTGAACAGTGATGAGACACAGGAAGGAAACAATATAATTTTCATAGCTAGGTCCTGCATGAAAAACTACTAAGAGACAGAATAAGCCAGGATCTAAAATGCTACTTGGAATATCAGGAATCTCACCTGCATCTTTTGCCAGTTCCAGGAAGTGGTGGCGATGGTCGCTCTCGGTCACGTCCTCGAGGAACAAAGCATACTGAGCAATGGCCAGCTCTGGGGGCAGGTGGCTGACATAGAATGCTATCAGATCTGTGTGCTTCTCAGAGATCATCCTCTGCAGAGGAAGAAGGAAAAATTCAGGAAAACATACTCTATTCCTCTGTGGAAACACCTAAGTGTGCTTACAGTTGTGTAGAAATGTGTTTTATGCAGAAACATGTGACCAGTTTCTGCTTGTTTTGTGCTGATGCAGGAAGATTCCACTTCTTAGCTTCTAAACAAGGATCAATAAACTGTCTCTAATTTCAGCAGTGCTGACAGAAACTCTGCAGATTAGGCAAGGTTCCATGTTCCTCTTGAGAAGAGAGCACTAACTGCGTCACAGCTCTTTTCATCCTCTAACCTTAAGTCTCCTTTTCCTCCTTTTTTTAATTCTAAATTGCATCCAAGAAAGCAAACTGTATTTTTGAAAGCTTACCTGAATGTAGGTCTTTAGGACTTCAACAGAAACTTCCTCCTTAGTGCAAATAAACACAAATTCCATTTTAAAGGAGATGATGTGGGAGGGAAGAAATAATAAGAAAGAGAAAACCAAACAAAAGAATGAGACAATACTTTACAGAGACACAAGGTTGTTTGCTTATCCCTGCTTCACTAATCTACACATTCAAACAGGCTCAGCTGGAAGAACTGTTTCTCTTGGAGTAGAATTAAAAAAATATGTCTTCTGATACAAAGATGTAGTGTTACAAGATTATTTTTTTTTTTCAGAAACTGGATAATAAACCTTTTGGTTTAATTAGAAATTTACTTTAAAAATTGTTTTTTTAAATCTTCCCATTTTACTAGAGTTTTTTAATTAATAAATAGAATGTGAAGTAATGACAACTGCACTGCTGCAGTATAGAAAATCCTAATGTTCCTATGTACAGGGTATAGATATCACCTGGCTCATCTGTAATACTCTGTATGAAATACCCAAAGTATAGTCCAAGCACCTGAGGGTGCTTTAGCCAAGACAGGTGTTTGTAACTGTGAAGAACTGTCATTTTAGTTTTACATGTGTAAATGAAACCAGAGATCTTAATCTAAGGATATACCCACATGACTTTAACATCAAATGATTTAAGCACGCATCTTATCATCAGCTCTACTATCATTGTATGTAGTTTATGCATTTTTCTACTTCCCAGACCAGTTGTGGTTAAGAGAACAAATCAAAGCCTGGTGACCTTACCTTGGCTGGCAGACCCACCATGCGGAAGAACAGAATAAGATGGGTCATGAAGCGAAGGAGGTGCCCTGGGAGCACACTTCTGTCCCTGAAAAGCCATCTGCTGAATTCTTCCATCAGACCTATCACCACCAAGGACATGTCACTAGCAGCCATATTAAACAGGTAAGAAAAATACAAGCAACCAAAACAAACTAAGAAATATTTCAAGATGATGCATTCATTCCATTCATAGGACTGGAGGGGATGGATCAAAACTAGAGCTGGGTGGATTCAGATCAGAAATAAGGAAGAATTTCTTCCCTTTGAGGGTGGTGAGACACTGGCACAGGTTGTCCAGAGAGGTGGGAGAAGCCCCATCCTTGGAAGTTTTTCAGGCCAGGCTGGATGGGGCTCTGAGCAACCTGCTCTAGTGAGAAGTGTCCCTGCCATTGGTTGGAACTGGATGAGTTTTAAGGTCCCTTCCAACCCTGACCATTCTATGATTCCACAAATATAATTTAGCCTCAAAAGCTCAGCAAAAAAGAACAGCAACAGGTTTGGAAGGATTTGCCTGTTTCATTTAAATATCTGCTGTATGTATTTTGTCATTTCTCAGAGAGTTATTGCAACAGTCTCACCTATATTGCCACATTTACATGATGTGATGACTTCATTGAAAACTGCCTTGTATGTCAAGATGCAAAAGTCCCTACAGTTCTTGATGAAAGAAGCAGCTTAGCTCTTAGGAGGAGTTTGCCTACTGTGTGCTTCTAAAATCCATTCACATAAAAGTTTCTGGAAAGGTCACCTGAAATAATGTAGCCACTTGACATTTAAAAATCACTTAAAGAAAAGCTCACCATCCACATCTCCCAGTATAATGAATTTCTGAATCACATGGTAGTGTTCTTGATTCTCCTCTATAACCCTCTGGGGAGAGAAAAAGAAAGTTCAAACTTTGAATAAAATCTTACAGCACAAGCTATAAAGAAAGAAAACTTATAAATAAAGCAAAGGTTCCTTAGGGAAAAAAGCTATCCTGTTTCAAAGGGTATTGTCTGTAAAGAGCAGGAGGAAAGGCACCCTCTATCTCAATGTCAGATTGCAAGAATATTGACAAACTGAGAGAAAGAACCAGAATATAGATCTGTGGAGTTAATACTGCCATGGAAGAGATCCAGAACTAAGGGCTTTTTGTTCTGAAGAGGAGAATAAATAATGATGTTACAGAGAAGAGATTCTACAAAGTCACAGAAGAAGCAACAGTGTGTATTCATCTTTAAAGAAACTTACTTGAGGAGGAAGATATCTATTTTTTAATTATTTTGTTTGTTTTCTGGTAGAGGAATTGATGCCTGAAATGCAATTTAAATGCACATCTGAAGTTGCTATACTGTGAGGATTGCACTAGTAAGGCAAAAGCAGGTGGGTGTATCTGTGGCTGGCTGCACCAATCAAAACAAGAAGCTGTCTTTCAAAACATCTTTGTCTTAACAGTATGAGAAATGCTGTATGTCTATTCCCTCAAATAAATGTAGTGTAATTTCAATTTAATCTTTACAGAATGAACATATAAGTTACATATTCCATCCAAAATGAAATAAAGTATCTTAGGGGTTGAAAGCAACAAAGAAACACAGTCTAAGCAAAGATGCTTTTAAATTTTGAAAGGTCATTTTTGAAATATGCACACAAATCTCCTATAAAGAAAAGTGAAATTCCTCTAAAGTTAATGACATGTAACCAGTCTTTCCACATTTTATTGAAATATTGAACAGTTGATTTACTTTGTCTGTTCTATGTCTGACCACACCTGACAGTCAGCTGGTTCTTCAGCACACCCAGCTAGTTTGGCAAGACAAAATCTGCATCTTTTTCATCATTAAAAGATGGCAGCATACAGCAAAATCTATTTGAATTGAGAAATGACACATTACAGAGGTAGAAAACCTAAGTCAGTTACTGTGCACATATGAGCACTTTGTTAAACAGTGTTGTAAAAGTAGAATCTGATCAACACTTAAAAATAGTAAAGGTGAGAAAAAGACTGTAATTTTCTTAACAATTACCTTTTTGTCTGTTGCCTGAAGTTCTTCAAAAACTTTTTGTGAAGTCCAGCTTCAAAGGAGGAGAGAAAAGGCAAAAAAAAGTTACCTTGAATATTCCCAACAGATCACCCAAGATCCTTTGCTGACTGCAGCAGCATAAACTTACTTTGTTTCTAAGTAATCTCTGGGGAGCTCTTCCATCTCCTCTGCAGTTGCTATGGGTGAGGTTCTTATCTCCTGCTCCACCAGGGTGTCCACCATGACCCTGAAATAGGCCCACACAGTATCTTCCCAGGTGTCACACACAGGAAGGAGCTACATGTTAAAAAACAGAGCACAAATTACCAGGAGATGGAGAACTGTCAGAATCTGACCAGAGTTGCTAATTTCAGATCCATTTCCAGGCACCAAAGCAGATGAATGATCTTAAACAGCAGCCTTTCCTTGTTCAAAGCAGGACACACAAAGAATCCTTTCACTGAGTAACATTCTAGTTCTTTGATTATTTTAAATCTAGGGTAGAAACCATCCAGTCCTCCTTCCAGAGACCATTCCCCTTCTTGGGTATCACCTCACAACACCAGTCCAGACAAAGCCTATCCACTTCTCTGCCTTACTGGTTCAAGTCATGGTTGCCCAAGCCTCTGCAGGAGGTGCTGTGGTGATAGAAAGAACTTTCTATCCAGTTCTTCTCTTAGCCTTGCTTGGCCCTTTCAGCAGTGAAACCCTAGGGCAAGTTCCAGAGAAAACACTGCATGCCATGAAACATCTTACAGTGATTTTTAAATCACTGAATTTTACTGTAATTTTACTGTAATAACTGAATTTAACAGTAATTTTACTGTAATCACTGAATTTTACTGTAATAACTGAAATTTCATTTCATTAAATGTCTCTGTCACAAGAAGGTATCTCCTGTTCTGTAAGGAACAAATTTTAAAAAACATTTCCTACTCTCCCTGCTTTTATTTTCTGAATTATCTTTATTTCTGCTACACCATAAGAAGATGGGGGAGGAGGGTGGGAAATCAAGCTTGTCTAGTAGAAGCTTACCACTGATTACTATAACAGCAAGGAAACAGGACAGTCTGAAGTATTCCTCATTGTTCTTAAAAATAAGTCATTTTAAAAATCACTAATAAGGAGTGGGAGAGCACAAAAAATATCCTAAGAAAACCCTATAATTAATTAAGGAACACGAACCCTACAGAGACCACATTTACTAAAGCAGCAATGTTTGCTGTTGTGCTGTTAACTAGATCTTTACAATAACCAGTCTCTGCAGTATTTCTGATATCCCTGTCACACATGAGGAAGCAAACACAGCTCTGAACCATCACTGAATGAGGCTTGACATACCTGTTTGAGGTTTCCACTCAGTGCTGCATAGATTGCTCTCTCATATCTGTTAAACTGCTCCTAAAATAAACAGTAAAAAAACAAAACCAGCACATCAGTTTTCTAGTTGCTTTACATTTGATTAGAGATTAATCCATTACTAAATGTTCCATCTGGCAGCTTCCAAGAAAAGCTGGGCACATCAGGAGCCAAAATACGAATAGCAAGTGGCTTCCCCTTCACTGGCATCCCCTTGTAACTTAACTGAAAAATTTATATTGACCTGGAAAGAAAGCAACATTTTTCCTTCCCCATTCAATTAAGATGAAAGTCAAAGTCGGTGTCAGCAGTTTCACTTTCAACCAACTAAAAAACAACATTTCCTAAGCCTGAAAAACTGGTGCAGATTATGTCAATTTCTCACTACGAGACATAAATAGGTTATTTCAGAGTTCCTCTGAGAAGCATTAATTGCAAATCCCGTAATTAGCAAACAGAGATGAGGTAGGTTTACTTAAAATCATGTTAGAGAGTTCAGAAAAGGTCGAATTTAAGTATTAACATCAAAGCAAATCAGCATCATCTTACCTCTTCAGCCATACGCCAACAACTCACTTTCCAAATGCACCTGTAGGGATTGCCTTGGACGGGCTCCACCTCATTTCCTACATGCAAAGGATAATAATAACTAATAACTATAATAATAGAAAACATTAGCTGCTATCTAGCTTTGAAGAAAATACTAGAATGCTCACATTTTGAAAACACAAAGTTAAGGAGAAAAGAAATTTTTATATATTTTTTAATATATATATTAAGGAATACATATTTCTAAACCAATGGCCCAGCTTCTGTGCTGTTTTTTTTCATGCACCTGCAATGCCCTGGGCATAGAGAGGTGAGGTACTGGGTTATAAACAGCACTGTGTGCAAGGAACCTCAGAACCAAGGAGAAGAGGAAATGAAATATATTTTCAAATTAATTCATATTACATATAAAATAAATTCAAATTTAAAAGCATCTCTTTTTTTCCTGCCTTTAGATTTGCTGAATCTAGTCCTACCATGCCTTTCTGAAGCTGTATGTCAATCAGGTGTCTATAACTCTGAAACATCTATTTCCTAGTGACTCTGCTTGATTTCCAAAAGAAAGTGACTCTAGCATAAGCAGATTCAGTGAACTCATACCTCCAACTGTAATCATTTCATCTTTGCTTTTACAGACAGGGCAAAATATTTTAGATGGAAAATAAAAGCTCTTAAGGTGAAAATAAAGAGCATTTTCTTTCTGCCACGGGCAGTATGAAGAGAAATCCCTCTGGCCTATTTTCACAGCACTTTGAAGTGGGTACCTCCATTTTTGTTAGGATCATGATACAACTTCCATCCTTCCAAAGTCGCAGCTCTCCAGGCCTGACCACATCGTTTGCACAAGCGTTGTGCCTGAAAAAGGAAGGGTTTTCTCAGCAACAGACTTCAGGTTTGGAAAACCACCCTCTTCTCCTTTAAAACTGGAATAGTATTAAAACAGCTGATTTGTGTGGAGACTCTGCTATGCAAAAAAATAAGGCTAAAGAATCTTAAACTCAAAATATCATAAAGATTTAAAAGTAAATCTCCTCAGTGGGGTTTTTGACTAAACATTTTAGTTTTGCAGTCAGCATTTATTGCAGCATGACTCTCAAACTGCTGTCTTATCTTTGCTACCTTTAAGAGCTGTTACATGTCCCTCTGATTTCCCTTCTAATTACTTAACTAAATGTAAGACTCTAATAAATTTCCTTCACTGTCAGTTTTGACAATAAATTGAAAAATAAATCACTACAAGGCAAATTTAAACAGACGTTTTGATACACAGTTTGTTGGCTTCAACAGTCAGATTTCTAGTGTTACACCAGTTAACCATGAAGACACTTAAACTTTCTGCATTTTACCTCATCTGTCATTCCTGCTCTGATGAGAGTGAAGAGGTATTTCAGTAACCTCACATCATCTTCTTGGTCCAAATCATCAAGTGGCAGTTTCTGTCTTATAGGTGCATCTGGATCCTGCAAGATAAAAGCCAAAAGTCACCATCCAGCCACCCAAAGCCTCTTCTGATGCTTTCTTGCTGCTCTATCATTTGGAGTCACTGCTCCACATTGGCACAGCAACCTGCACAACCCATGTAATATCTAGCATGGTACTTCTCTGTCTTTCTTCTCCCTTCTTCTATTCCTCCTCTGTCACTGTTCCCTTCAGAAAGAGCCACTGCAATTTATTTACTCCACCACCTTGGGGCTTTTTTTGCCCATTCTGAAAACAAACACTACTCACCAACTCTGTCACCAGAGCCCGAGTGCTTCCCATGTAGGTGTTCAGCTGGCGCTGCTTCAGGCTGTGCAGAGTGTTCTCCCTGAAAGCAGGGACAAGTTTTCCAGAAATAGCAATTTTTAGGGACAATTTTTAATAAGACACAAATATTGAAAAGTATTTTTTTGTTACATGGAAGACACACTTTACCTGGTTGGTTTATCAAAGGGCTGTTGTGAAAATGCATTTCATGAGTTACAATCAAGTCCTGTATCTTAGATTGCTTTCCAAACATCCATTATTTCAATCATTCAGGTATTTAAGTACAAAATTATTTCTGCATGAGCAACATTTCCCACTAGCAATCGGTGTAAAGTCAGTGTAGGGCAGAAACTGAACTTGGGGTGAAGAAATTATTCCAAAAGCCTTTATTCACAGGTCATTAAAAGCAGGTTTATGTTGGGCATCTGGCATGAAAGGTGGAGCTTTTGGTGTTTTTCTGCTGTAAAACCCATCACTGATAAGAAAGATGGCAAGAACAGCTTCTGGTAAAAGGGTCAGTGACACAAAGTGACAACAAGAACTTAAACAGGCAAAATTCAAGGCCAGATAAAGAAGTTATCATCTGAGAAGCACGTAGTGCAACTGGTTTTATCCAGTGTAAGTAACAGGCTGATCAGCAAGTGACCATCTGTTATTGTGCCTTATAATAAAAAAAATTCAAATATGCACCCAGGTTAACATTCATTTAAGTCCCTTGGATGGTTTTCTTTCCTTTTTTGACTCCCAAAAGCAATAACTGACTTCATTGGATGGGTAGGGAATCTCAATTTTTACATCTAAGAATTTAAAGAAAAGAAGTGAATGAACTGAACAACTTTTTAAAATCCCCTTCTTTTTAAGAGTGATTCTGTGTCTGGGAATCTTACATGTAATCAAAGAAATATACTCACCAATATACAGACTTTGCATAAAACTCAATATTGTCAGAGAAGTCCCCAATTTCATCCTTGGCAATGCTCTCCAGCCAATCTACCACCAGCTGGAATAAAATAAAACTGTATATTTTAAACAAACATGTAAGAAATGATGAGCTTCCTCTCATCTCTGTTACCCAATGGTTTACACATCTTAATACTGCTCCACTTTCATTTTAAGTTTCCAATATAAAGGTTGCTGAGGCACTTGATCCCTATTTTTCCCTACTTAATAGTTTGTAAATCACCATTAACAGATGCTCCAAGTGGGAACAGCTCTCAGCCTTCCATCCTCCCCAAGGCAGCCCAAAAAAACATTTCTGAACTTTAGAACCTAAAGAGCATTATTTTTATGCATGCAAAGAATAACAAGTATCAGTGAATATGAAAAAATAGGTACTAGAAACAGCTCTGAGAAGTGCATAATTAGAATGATAAGGATTGAAATGCCTCATGATCCATGTCCATTCTCAGAAGCATCCCCTCATACCTGGCTTTGGCGAACAAGTGAATCTTTCTGGAACAAGTTGTCTACATGGGTTTTTTCACTATCAGTTAAAACCTAATTAAGAAAAAGATGATTATTACTTCATGGGAAAGAAAACTTGCCATAAAACTAACTCATAAACACTCTGCAAGTTCAGTAGTTCACCCCTTTGTAAAAGGTGGATGACACTCCACATTTGTTTGATTTGGATATCTTTTATATCCAGTTACAATGACATTGTAAAAATTATTCAGAATATAATGGATGATCCCAGGAAGATTCCACACAGGAGATCCATTGTTTCTGCTGACTGCACTCATATTATCTTAAATCCTATTTATTATTATATACACAAAAAAGCTGACATTTTCCAAGACCTCATGCACACTTAACAGGAGCAAGTGGAAAAAAAACCCCAAACCCAGAAGAGAAAAACCCACCCTAGAACCCTGATCCCTCTCTCTGCTCTCCTGCATCCATTTAGCTTTCATTAGATTAGCAACAAAGAGAAAACAGAAGATGCATTTTCCTGAACAACACAGGTAGGAGAAGACTGTTTTTCAGCACAACAGTGTTTCATTTAATAGTGACAACTTAGCAGCAGGAATCCTAGAGGAAGCTATTTTATGACTGAGAAAAAAGCAACTGCAACCATAAATCTTACAAAGGCAGAGTCACTTATTGTTTTGTCTTCCTAAGCATATTCTGGCAGTAAAGCTGGAAGCACTGTATTGACACAGACAAGAGGACTACAGCTGAAACAAGAATGCTAAAATAATTTGGATTTTTCTTGAGATAAATTGGAATCAGGATTGCAAAGGTTACACAGCTTTGTACCACATATTCCTCTTTTAGGCAAAGCAAAATTATCTCTGAACTATGGGCACATTACAGCTACTGATGTCACTTTATAAAAAGTAGTTATTTCTAGTAATAGTGCATGTGGAATACTTAAGGAAAAAGTCAGTTTGTAATATTTTTACACTAGCATTTTCTGTTTAGAAGTTAATATTTAAATTCACTTCTCACAACATATATTTTTCTTGAGAAAAATCAATTCAGTCTCATTTTTTGTTTACATTCCTTTGCCTTTGAGTTTTGAGAGGCTGCAATACTGAGATTGTAAAAATAAAATACAAGATTGTATTTAGCTTACTAAATCACTTTAAAAAAAACAACCAAAGAAATCCAAGCTTACAGTGACATCAAATGCAGTTTCATCTTCCAGTGCAGACTGTATTCTGTCTCTAGAAATAAGTACAAAAAGGTAATGATTAAATTAAGGCTGAAAAACAGCAGTAAAATGAGACTGAANTTATCATCTGAGAAGCACGTAGTGCAACTGGTTTTATCCAGTGTAAGTAACAGGCTGATCAGCAAGTGACCATCTGTTATTGTGCCTTATAATAAAAAAAATTCAAATATGCACCCAGGTTAACATTCATTTAAGTCCCTTGGATGGTTTTCTTTCCTTTTTTGACTCCCAAAAGCAATAACTGACTTCATTGGATGGGTAGGGAATCTCAATTTTTACATCTAAGAATTTAAAGAAAAGAAGTGAATGAACTGAACAACTTTTTAAAATCCCCTTCTTTTTAAGAGTGATTCTGTGTCTGGGAATCTTACATGTAATCAAAGAAATATACTCACCAATATACAGACTTTGCATAAAACTCAATATTGTCAGAGAAGTCCCCAATTTCATCCTTGGCAATGCTCTCCAGCCAATCTACCACCAGCTGGAATAAAATAAAACTGTATATTTTAAACAAACATGTAAGAAATGATGAGCTTCCTCTCATCTCTGTTACCCAATGGTTTACACATCTTAATACTGCTCCACTTTCATTTTAAGTTTCCAATATAAAGGTTGCTGAGGCACTTGATCCCTATTTTTCCCTACTTAATAGTTTGTAAATCACCATTAACAGATGCTCCAAGTGGGAACAGCTCTCAGCCTTCCATCCTCCCCAAGGCAGCCCAAAAAAACATTTCTGAACTTTAGAACCTAAAGAGCATTATTTTTATGCATGCAAAGAATAACAAGTATCAGTGAATATGAAAAAATAGGTACTAGAAACAGCTCTGAGAAGTGCATAATTAGAATGATAAGGATTGAAATGCCTCATGATCCATGTCCATTCTCAGAAGCATCCCCTCATACCTGGCTTTGGCGAACAAGTGAATCTTTCTGGAACAAGTTGTCTACATGGGTTTTTTCACTATCAGTTAAAACCTAATTAAGAAAAAGATGATTATTACTTCATGGGAAAGAAAACTTGCCATAAAACTAACTCATAAACACTCTGCAAGTTCAGTAGTTCACCCCTTTGTAAAAGGTGGATGACACTCCACATTTGTTTGATTTGGATATCTTTTATATCCAGTTACAATGACATTGTAAAAATTATTCAGAATATAATGGATGATCCCAGGAAGATTCCACACAGGAGATCCATTGTTTCTGCTGACTGCACTCATATTATCTTAAATCCTATTTATTAT
Source organism: Ceyx cyanopectus (assembly GCA_013401355.1). NCBI lineage: Eukaryota > Metazoa > Chordata > Aves > Coraciiformes > Alcedinidae > Ceyx > Ceyx cyanopectus. Next base: position 57,060 of record VYZU01035830.1, read on the forward strand.
TATATACACAAAAAAGCTGACATTTTCCAAGACCTCATGCACACTTAACAGGAGCAAGTGGAAAAAAAACCCCAAACCCAGAAGAGAAAAACCCACCCTAGAACCCTGATCCCTCTCTCTGCTCTCCTGCATCCATTTAGCTTTCATTAGATTAGCAACAAAGAGAAAACAGAAGATGCATTTTCCTGAACAACACAGGTAGGAGAAGACTGTTTTTCAGCACAACAGTGTTTCATTTAATAGTGACAACTTAGCAGCAGGAATCCTAGAGGAAGCTATTTTATGACTGAGAAAAAAGCAACTGCAACCATAAATCTTACAAAGGCAGAGTCACTTATTGTTTTGTCTTCCTAAGCATATTCTGGCAGTAAAGCTGGAAGCACTGTATTGACACAGACAAGAGGACTACAGCTGAAACAAGAATGCTAAAATAATTTGGATTTTTCTTGAGATAAATTGGAATCAGGATTGCAAAGGTTACACAGCTTTGTACCACATATTCCTCTTTTAGGCAAAGCAAAATTATCTCTGAACTATGGGCACATTACAGCTACTGATGTCACTTTATAAAAAGTAGTTATTTCTAGTAATAGTGCATGTGGAATACTTAAGGAAAAAGTCAGTTTGTAATATTTTTACACTAGCATTTTCTGTTTAGAAGTTAATATTTAAATTCACTTCTCACAACATATATTTTTCTTGAGAAAAATCAATTCAGTCTCATTTTTTGTTTACATTCCTTTGCCTTTGAGTTTTGAGAGGCTGCAATACTGAGATTGTAAAAATAAAATACAAGATTGTATTTAGCTTACTAAATCACTTTAAAAAAAACAACCAAAGAAATCCAAGCTTACAGTGACATCAAATGCAGTTTCATCTTCCAGTGCAGACTGTATTCTGTCTCTAGAAATAAGTACAAAAAGGTAATGATTAAATTAAGGCTGAAAAACAGCAGTAAAATGCATAGTAAGTGAAAACACTTAAGAATATATTTACATGCTATTTTCAATAAAACAGTAGAATTAGCAAAGGTAATAACAGGCCCATTTCCAACCTCCATATTCCTTTCTGGAAATAGATAATAATGGATATATCAGCACCTAGTTCTATAAACAGATTATTAATAGGCAATTAATAATTTCACTTCATATTTATAAGATCACATACAAATATATCCAAGAAATCATTCTCAAATGACATCTCAAACCATTCTAAGTCGCCTCAGTGCAAAACCACAATGTGCTTTTGAAAGGAATTACCTATAAAGTGAGGACAAGAGTCTCCAGGTTACCATCTCCTGCTTCAGAAGCCACAAGACACTGGCAGTTTTGGAAAACTTTTGCTGTCCTGGAGTCGCCCTATAAACTATTTTCCCCAATATATTCACCTGAGGTAAAGAAATGCATACAGAGTTAAGATTGCCCATCTTTGTATTGGTTTTTTTTTCCTTATCCACTATATCCATCTTTTCCTTACACTGAATGCTTTCAACAACTGACTCTTCAACACATAGAGGATGCTCCACGTCACTTGAATGAATTAAAATGATATTAACATAGCCAACAGGACATAAACCCAGTGAGCAGCTTTGTTTTGCAACACACTCTACAGACCCAGGATAAAACCAGCTCATGTTGATCAGTTCAAAAGCACCAAAGGACTGGGAGGGAGAGAAGGCAACCTCAGGAAAAAAAACCTCAACCAAACAAAAAACCAAACTGCCACAATCACCCACTTTTTTCCATACAGATTAATATCAACCAGTGTCAGCCCTACCTGTGAGTCTTCAAGAAAAATAGCACTTTGGGAAGGGACTGTGGAAGAAAGTAACTGAAGAACCAAGCAAACTGCTTACCTGGCTGTTACAAATACTTTCATACTCATCCACAAGATCAAAAATGGTAGTTGATGTATGTTTCAGGAAGGAATGCAGGAAGGCTGAGTACATGCTCATGGTAGCTACAACAGATTCAAGAAGAAACAGACATGTTAGGCACAATTTGGTAAAAACCCAAACAAACCATCAAACAACAACAAAATCCTTCTGATGACAAGGTATCTCATCTTTCATGAATTTAAATGAGCAAAAGGATGATGTGAACTATTTATATGCAATAAAATCAGAAGCATTTCTCAGCTAACAGTAAGATACACAGAAGGTAAGTAAAATAATTATTAACTTTTTGCAATAAGCTTGTAATCTGTGGAAGTTTTAAAAACAAATTTAGCTGCATAACCTCACAAAACAGATCCAGTTTGTGTCTTATACCACCAGAGCATTCCATTTGTGCCACCACCATGCTCCAGAGAAGACAGAAACCCTCAAAATAACTGTAGAGATTGGAATAACTGGAAGAAATTAATTTCCTGAACTTCTTAAATTGGACTGGTTTTGACAAAGAAGTATCAGCAAAATAATACAGAAAAAAAACAACCCCAAAAACAAAACCAAACTACTATATGTATTTAAATCCCACCAATAAAAAAGTGTGGACAATTATCCTGAAAGCTCCAGAGGTCTCACCAGCTTCTCCAGGATCATCCTCACGCAGCAGCACAGCACTCATTGTGACATCTTCTGTCATGGTGGATGTGTCCACACTGGCAAACATCCCTGTCTGCTGAGGTGACAGGGCCATTGTCCAGTTACTTTCATCCAACTAGAAGTATAATGAAAACATAAGGAAAATAAATAGCAACTCAGACTGTTGTAGGCCTAACTCCAAGCTGAAGCGTGTTCTTATCACCAGCAAGTAAATTCCCACAAGACCCAGTTTTAAGTCCTTCTTCCATCAACCTCCTGTGAAAGTCCAGTCCCAAGTTCCCCCTGCTAATCTAAACTGGATTTACATCACAGCAGTGAATAGTAAATGCTGACCTCAAATGTACACTGCTCACAGAACACTGGCTACATAATGACAAGAGGCTCTGAATCAGAGAGGTGCCACTGCCAAGAGTTGTCCACATGCTGATCAGCTAGGCCCCAGAACCTGATCATTTCAAGAAACAAACAGGCTGGAACAAACTACAGAAAGAAGTAGAAGGGAGGATGATTTTAAATCCTCTTAACTTGCTTTAATTTAAAATAAATGGAGATAAAATACTTCACATGTTCCTCCTGATAACTTTTCCAATCAGTGTTTTTCCAAAGACCTCTCAGTGGAAGATAATTAACATAATCTGAAAAGTCATCATTCTTTGAGGTCCAAACCTTGACATCCAAGTGAAGGCCAATTCTGGAGAGTGCTCATATAGCAATTCTGAAGGTTTCACTTGCTGACACAGAACAACTGTAGCTGAAGAATTTGTAAATGAGCAAAGCCAGGATTTTTGTAGTCACAAGGACTAGCTTGACACAAATGGTGTATTCAGCAAGTCCTTAAAACTCTCTTATTCCTCACTGCAGCATCTCAAGCAGCAATAGCAGTACTAGCAAGCTTGTAACACCCAGTTGATCCTCAGTGTAACCAACAGAGTTAAATGTGTAGCTACACATACATGTGTACAAGAGAAAAAGGTGCTATAACCACCTTACCAGTGACAGATTGCCAAGGAGTCCAGAAGTTGGTAAAATCAGAGGGGATTTAGCTCCTGTTCCCAGGACTGCAGACATATCTGATGGCTTCATGGAGCTTCGAGTTAGTGCAGTACCTGAAAGAGAGAGACTTTTTTTCATTTCAATTTCATTTCCATCTTCATTTTCCTTCTATCAGAAGGCTTGTAGCAAACTCACAAATACCAATTCTAAAAGAAAAACAAGTCTTATGCCCAATGACACTCCAAAAGAAGAAGGTTAATTATCAATAATTGGACTTCATAATTTACACATCTAGTTAGGCTAGAGTTAAAAACAACCTGTTAACCAAGTAACCTGGAGCTTACTCAAGCCGTAGTTTTTCAAGTAGGTCATGTATAAATGCAAAGAGAAATCCTATGTGTTACTATTTTGGTTCCTTCTCCTTAAGTCCAGCAGCATTCCAGAAAGAAGTCTGAAGTCAAGCTGAACAGGAGTGGCTATAAGCACCAAACAGGGGACCCACATTCAGTTACTAGAGTCCAATCCCACAACCAATTTAATGAGCCTTCCCTGGACCCATTACAGCATGTCCATGTCTTTTTCCTTAGGAATTGTTACCAGCTACAGAGTCCAAGCATGCCAACCCTCCCAGCCTTACCTGGCTGGCGAAGCAGTGAACCAGGAGTCTGGAAAAGCAACTGGCCTCTGGGTGTCATGTTTCCAACACTGTCATCCAGGGATGTAAGAACTGCTTTAGCAACAAGTTAAGAAACACTCTCCTAAACAAGCTTTTGGCTCCATTCAAAACAGTTGTGAATACTTGGAAAGGAAAAATGTTTTGCTGTAGCTCAACTGTCACAAAGATCTTACAGACTAAAGCAGAAAG
>VYZU01035831.1:0-73642 GCA_013401355.1 Ceyx cyanopectus
TGTGATTCTGTGAAATGAATTGTTGAAGTCTACAGCTAGTTTTGATGTACAGAAACAAGAAACTGACCTAATTCCACTACTCTCAAAGGAAAGGCCTCTGTTAACCTTTCACAAGCTTTCATCAGCCCTTGAAACAACTGAATTTGGACTAATTGGGCAAAGCTTCCTTTTTATTCTGATCTAAATGGTGCTTTTAATAAGCTATACATATTTTGTGCTCAAAAGTAAGAGAAGTCTGAAGAACAGGACAGTTTTACCAGGACATCTAACCTAGGTTAGCCAGCTGTACCTTTGAAAGCACTCTTTTGTGTGACTGCAGGTAACCAACTATTACCCAGTGAAGAAATGTCATTCAAGTCAATTTCTATCTAGCTACCAAATTCTGGATTCTGCACAAGTAGCTCATAGGCACTTCTCCTCTTTTACTGAAATAAATTCAGACTGACACCTAAGAAAAGCCTACCATCTGCTGGGAGCTGCTGAACCCTTATTATTCCTTACCCGAGATGTGCAGGCATTTAAAGGTCATTTTTCCCTGAATGTTCTTCAGGTTACTTTAGTTAGATAGCAGAGCAAAGCCCATACTAGTGAGAAGGTCAGGAATATTCAAGACAGTAGTCTTAATATTAGCAGCATAATTGGGCCTAGAATATAATAAAACAGACTAGCAACCGTATTTAAAAAAAAAAAAAAAAAGGAAAAGCCAAGAAAATTGTACTCTACTTTTTTTACCACCTGTGGAAATGAGTCTCAAAGGTGTTAAAAACAAAGCAATTAAGTAATTGGATACATGAAGATGGAACAGTTTCAGCTTTCAACTTACATCTACCACCTGTGTGGAAGCAAACTGGGTCTTGATCCTCTTATTGAGCCCAAATCAATCCAAGAGGACAACTTAAACAGTCACACAGAAATACTCTGTAGTTATTTTTATCTGAAAATAGCTTCCTATAACTTCCAGGGTTGATTGCAATGGTTTTGGCTGTGCTAGTTAAGAAAGTGTCTACAGCTTCTGCCTTAGCAAATGAACATGATGTACTCTATGATTCTATCCTGATTCCCCATTCTGAATATCCTCACTTCCCATCAATAATGCAGCTCCATCTGTTTTCAGTCGCTCTGCCTTTACTTAGGAGGGTGTCATTATTGTTGTCTTACACAAACTGTATCCTAAGAGAATTCAGTTTGTCATCAGTTAAAAAAAAAAGTTGATCCTGTATGATAAACATCTCCAGAACTACCCTGAGCCATGCAGCAAGGGACAGCCACTGAGCACTACACAGCTTTACTGTCGTGTCACTGCTGCTGCCCCAGGAGGCAGAGCACACTTGGTGGTGAGCAATGGCACCAAAGGGGAGGCACTACCACAGAAGAGCAGAGCGTGCTTTAAGTACTTTATTAACATTCTGCATTGCTGGGACCTCTAATTCTTACCAGTTCCCTTAAAAATTAGGGACACTGGTCAGCCTGCATAATGCAAGGGCAGCTCCTCCCATTTAGACAACCTGAATCAATCTTTCAGCAGTTCTGTCCCACATTCTATTAACACAGGTAATATTTCCTAATTACACACGCTATTCTGAATAATAATTTCATTCTTTTTATGAAAAGTTTCCTAATAGGTGTGAGCAAAGGAAGCTAATGCTAATTAACCTGCCCTAGAAGTGCCCTTTATCAGAGCACAGGCTTGCAATCCACTCTGAGATGCAGCCTCTGCCTTCATACATTTATTGACTTAAATTCCATGAGGCTGCATTCCACACCAGGGAGGCTCAGACAGTATGAGCTGCAGCTATCACTGTATGGTGATGGCCTCAACTCTATTTGCTTTTACTTATCTGTTAGTCTCAGTGGTCTGTAATTCTCTCTAGAACATTCCCATGCAAGTGAAAAGAGTTGATCTTTCTCCTGAATGTGAATAGTTTCCTGAGGTACAGGTCTTCACCACACTCCATGACATGGATTAGGCAAGAATAAATACTGGGCACATGGCAGTTCACCACTCAGTCCAGTTGAGATTTTGTCCCAGCTTGCTGTGATTTAACATCCCATACTCAAACAGTGTGGTGGTAGGGATTATGCAAATCTTTGCCTTTTATTTTTCATTAAAATAGCTTTTAATTTTCATTTTTATTATGCAATTCATGTCTCAACCAAAAGTGAGAAAACACTTGACTCTCACAGCCCATACTGAACTCAGTACAGTCAATGCACATGAGTCTGTGACAGGGTTCTCCTAACTGGAGGAGTTTACTTGTGTCCAGTTCTGATCTCCCCAGTTCAAAAGGGACAGGGAAATACCAGAAGAAGTGCAGTGGAGAGCTATGAGGATGATGAAGGGACTGGACTCTTACGAGGAAAGGGTGAGAGCCCTGGGGTTGTTTAGCCTGGAAAAGACTGGGAGGGGATATGATGAATGTTTACAAATCTCTGCAGGGTGGGTGTCAAGGAGAAGGGGCCAGGCTCTGTTCAGTGGTGCCCTGTGACAGGATGAGGGACAATGGGAACAAACTGGAACTTGGGAAGTTCCACCTCAACATGGGGAAAACTGCTTCACTGTGAGGGTGACAGAGCCTGGCACAGGCTGCCCAGAGAGGCTGTGGAGTCTCCTGCTCTGGAGATTTTCCAAACCCACCTGGATCTGTTCCTGTGTGACCTGCCCTGGGTGATCCTGATCTGGCAGGGGGTTGGACTTGATCTCCAGAGGTCCCTTCCAACCCCTGCCATTCTGTGATCCTATTACTTTTCCTAGCAGTGAAGTACCAGAACAGAGTATCCCATGATAAAGATATGAAAGGCCCTAAAGGAACCCCATGGATTTTCCCCAAGTTTTCTTTTCCTGTGATATTGATGATAGTAGGCAAAAAGTTAATTTTTCACTAAAATGGCAACTTTCCACCCCCTTTCTCAGGGTACATGTGTCACTAGGAACACCCAGAACACTGCAGCCAGAGGCCAAGATTCTGGTCTTCACATCAAGCCATGAAGTGCTGCCCACATATCTACCTCCCACACTCTGCCTTTCTCCCTACCCAGGAGCTGTCTGGGCTACAGCTGAAACAGGAGTGACCTGGGGGCAGAGCCTGCTTGTGTCACACAGGACACACACACTCGTGTATCACAGCAGTGCTGCACCATGTCACTCCCATCTCTACAGCACACATTGGTGTTTGTGACCCCAACCTTGCTGTAAACATTGACATTCAGCCCATTGGTCTGGAAAAGTAATCAGAGTCCTTTTCAAGACAGTAAAAAACTGGCTTACATTACTAGGCAGATTTCCCAGTAGAGAAAATCTTTCTACAATAATGCAGAAGCCCCTTTAAGCAAGATGTAGGTTATTCTATATAGTGGCAGGAGAATAACTCCTCCCCCTTCTCCTCCAGTTTCCATGTGTTCTGGGTGACTGCTGCTGCTTTTGACAGATGAGTATTAATGATACCGTGCAGGCAGGAGCTATTTCAGCTTTGCTATTGTACAGTACCACTCTGGAGTAATTAAACTCTGCCTGGAACACTGGGAACAAGGCTCTCCGTGCCACTGAGTTTCCATCCTGATGTTAAAGGCTGAGAGAGTGCAGAGAGGGTCCAGAATAGAAGTAGTAGGGGTACCTAGGGTCTGTACAGAAAACTAAATTCAGGGTTAGGCAGAAAACATGGTTGGAAATTTGTTGTAGACATGCATTTGTTTCATTTCCTGAAAAGCATTCATTTGCAAGTGGAGTCTGTCCTTTGCCAGGCTACCATGTATTTTTCCACCATTCAACTTAGAACTGGTTGAACAAACAACAAACCATAATTCACTCACATTTCCACACCTAAAATGCCAAGTTTGGTCCATGGTCATACAGAAAGATACTAATCATAGTAATTATTTGGAAATACTTGTATTCCAGGTTGGTAAAAACACACATCACCTCTGATCACTTCACAAGATTAAATAAATTCTAAAACTACCCTGATAGTCATTACTCTGAATCTTCTATTCTGTTAACCCCCACAGAAACCTTTATAGCCAACTGCACAAGAGCAAACAATGCAGTTAACAGTCTGCCAGATGAAATGGTGTTTTCTAATTCATAATACTCTTAAACATCCCATCTTCTCCTCTTTAATTACTGTTAATTATGTCCAGTATTCCTGTCCACACCAAATACAGGCATCATTTGAGCAGAAGTAGAAATACACACTTTTATTGAGAGATGCTGGGCTCATCATCTGGAAACCTTATTCCTAAAATTAGGTAATTCAGAAATCTCAACAAGCAAACACAGAAAAGGAGCTCCCATGTGCATAGCTAATAAATTAAAACTCTCAGTTCCAGAATGTCTTGACAAAAGCAACCTTTTCTTTTCCAGAGACCAAACCATGGTGCTACAGATAGGATCAATCTACAGGTCTGACTGCAAACCAATCTTCCTGCCCCTGCAACCTGAGCACCTCCCAGCAGAAAAGCTAGGTCAGTGCAAATGGAGACATCCCCATCAGAAGTGCTGGTGTTCCAAGGACAAGTGAGGCCTCAGGACTCAGGGAGCCATGCTGAATGTCCCCTCCCAGTTAGGGGCCTGTGAGCCTAGAAATAACTTGTCCTACACTTTTAATCACTTTCTATAGGCTTGGCTCAAGGCTGAGGAACTGCCCTAAAAAAAAAAAAGATGCACCTATTTGACTACTTTGTACTGGTAATCAGGCAGAAAATTGTAAGAGAGGAAGTTAATGCAAACTGATATATCTCAATTAACCTTGAGAATAATCTGTCTCAATGAGCTTGCATATGTTCAGACCTTCTCTGTAAAACAAAATTCATGTAACATTTTCCAACGTACACTTTAAAGTCAGGAAGAATTCTTACCCAGTCCATAGGCTACTAGGTATGTTTGGATACCTAGAACACTTTCATGCATAAAATGCTATTTATTGTGCTAAAAAACCTAAATTAACTCATAGAACATTGATTTGCTATTTTGCTGACAGAAAACTGAGTCCATTCACTTTGCCACTAGTGGCAGAAAGTCCAGCTGGAGACAAGTCACTAGCTGAGTACCCCAGGGGTTGGTGCTGGGACCAATACAATTTCATACCTTCACTGATGCCTGGATGATGGGATGGATGCATGTCTCTGCATCTCTCCAGATGTGCATCTCTCACCCTCAGCACCAATTCTTTATCTACTTCAAAACACTAGCTGTGAATTCTCCCCAAAAAACCCAACCACAACAAAACCAAAAACCTCCAAGTAAACACCACACATACCAAAAAACCCTCACACAAAGGTTTGCAACAAATACGATCAATAACAAATATGAGGTTATCCTGTAAGTTAGTGTGGGTGAAGCAGGCAAGCTTTGACAAACAGACACCTTTTCAGGAGTCATGGTAGGAACCAGAGAAATGTACAGCTCTCCCATATGTAATTTTGACTCATGTTTGAACACATTGTTAGCGTGTCATTAAAATGGGTAGACCTGTCTACATATGGAGATTTAATCCCAACAGGTGAAAGTAAATCACAGAATTGATTATGCTTATGACAATTGGCAGTACCCTGGGCTAAATGTCATGATGTGTTTGGAGACAACAAGTAGGCATGACCATCTGTGATGGCTGCTACAGTATGGGAAGAGATCCAAGGCACGGCCATGGAGAGGTTTCCAAAGCCTGATGAAGGTGCTGAGCACTGCATACCAAGAGCTGGCTGGCTGAGCTACAGCTCAGACCACAGGCAGGGCTCCAGAGCACTGTCTCTACTCACTGTTCTGTTCATTCCAAGCAGCTCCTGATTCTTTAGTGAGAAGTCAGGTACAAGAATGAGAGGGCATTTTGCAGAGCACGCTGCACCCCCACAACCCCCACAGGGAGTGCTCTTGGCAAGAAACAGGTGATTCATTCTACAATATTTGGAAACTCTGGACTATTTTGGTCTAATAGCACAGCTATTGTTCTTAGGGTTCTTGTCTTCCTTCAGAATTAACTATTATTTTAACATGGGAAAACTACCTGTGATTCTGTCAAACACACCTGCATTTAGAATTTGCATTCATAAGTGTAAATAGAAATATGCTAGAGGCTATTTAATAGGTAATCAATGTAAGAAGTGTAACAAAAATAACAGAAAAATCAGATTTTGCTATTTTGTCAATTGTTTAGCCTACAAAAAATGTTTCAATAGAGAAAACTCTCACTGCCTACCCAGTGAAGCAGAGATAAACCCTTCTGCTCTGAATAGCTTGACAGAAGTTGGATAGAGAGTTCATTATTTACATCAGGAGGCCTGTTGCCTTATGCTTCATTAGATTTGGAGACCGAATTACTGCTTGAATGATCTCTATTAAAGTAGATCACTAAAAACCTTTCCACTAGATTAATAATTCTAAAGATGATTGTTAATTTTCCAGTAATACTGAAGAAAAAGTCAATCCTGTCTGTTTCAAACTAGAGACTGCAAAAGCAAAGACTGCCACATGAAGGGGAAAATAAAAGGTATTTTACAATTCAAATACTCCATCACAGAATTAATTTTGTTCCTCTTACCATAAATGATATGGCCAGAGAAGCTTCAGAAACTCCTCAGCTAAGACACATGAAAACCAAAAGTTATCAATCCCAGGTTGCAATGTCTGTGAACAATTTCTGTTGGAGAATAGAATGCAGTTAATACTCCTACTCACTTCTACACTTCTGCAAAGCCCTGCAAAAAAACCAAATCTCCTCGTCTTCAACAAACCATACAATACAAATGAGCTCAACTTTAATGAAGGCCTTCAAAAATTATGTTGAGCTTGACCCTACTCAAAAGCAAAAAGTCATCACACTCAGCCATCCTCAGTGGTTGTGCCATCCTCTCAGTCACGAGTCTGCTAGAGTTGGAAGAATCTATAGATTCCCATTATCAGCAATGTAATTAGGTTTTCTAAACTACTGCATGGAGAAAAGGAAACCCAGTTCACTGACTGTGTCATCTTAGAGCTCTCTGCTGGAAAAACACAAGGTTTCACAGAAAAATATTACAATTATTTATGCAGAAAATTGATATTGTGGGAAAGGTGTTTTTATCATGTAAGTTCTAGGTCATGGAAAACTAAATTTATGGAGGAAATGTTATACTTTTAAAAGGAATCTCTTTTTTTGTTGTTACTATTGTTTATCACTGTTCATCAGAAACTTATGAAAATCACTAAGTGTTCTGATTCTTGAATTATTTCTGTTAATACCCTACTGTGATGCATCTTTAAAGCCATTTCTGAAGTTGTTGTTATTTTTAAACACTGATCTTAAAAAGCTACAGTCAAAAGTTCAGAGATATGTATAAATGAGCCTGAGAAAACATGCAATAGAATAGCTATGATAACAGAGCATCTGGAAATTCAAAAGAATGATACCATCTTTCTTGCCACAGGAGATTTAAACCACACTGTATCTGGAAATGCTTTTTTAATCTTTGTTTGGTTTCTAACTTTTTTTTTTTTTTCAGGATTCTCTAGAAATGAAATCAAGTAAAAAAAAAATAATTGAAATCAAGTTGTAATTAGTAGCTTCATTTTCTAAAAGGGATACAATTAAGGATGAAGCTTCATTACAAATTTCATGCTGAAGTGTAATTGTAAGCCTCTTAATTATTGTACAGGCCTGTGGAATTACACAGCTAGGATATTTGGTACCTGGGGTCCCTCTCCCTCCAGCTTCAACCCCAGGAGAACAGTCTTCTCTAGCAGAAAGGCAGGACTAGCTGCAGGGCTGCAACCCTTGAAAGCAACACTGATGGTGAATTTTCACTTCCTCTGCTTCACCCTCAATTCCCCTGGCCTGCATCATCCTTTCCCTGACTGCCAGCATGGGCAATTAGAACAATCTTCATTCCATGCAGATAAAATACTTCCTGCCCTACCAGTTGCCCCTTTCAAGAAGTAAGGTTTATTATACTTTGGATATATGGAGAGCAGTTCCAATTCAATACTGTAATCTCTACAGAGAATCTTCAGCACTAAGTACCTCAGGATTATAAAATGGCCTGGCTGTAGCTCTCTGGTCAACCTGTCTGACCTCCAAGCACTTCAATTAACTGCAGGAGTGAAAAGAGCAGTGCTGTGCTCAGGGAAACAGAGCCAGGGAGCTGTTTCAGAGGAGAACCACAAAAGGCCCTGTACAGTTTACACCAGTCAAAAGCCAACGTTGAGCAACATGATTTTTCCAAGTATGGGGTTTTTTTGGATACTGTCTGCAGCACTAATATCCTTTTCAGAATCTTTATGTAAAGACTAAAGTGAAGAGCAACCCACAGTCAACTCAGAGCATCTTATTAGCTAGCCTTGACACAAATCCTTGTCATCTGGAGAGAATTCCAACCATTATCTGTGAGGATTTCTGTACCTTTTGCAGCACTCTGTCAGTTACTAAGATAATATGCTTATGTTTCCTATGTAAATCTATATTGCAGAGGTTGTAGTCCTTCACTTTACATGTCACAATCCCACAATACACCTGCTCCTGAATGAAATATTATTTGGGATTGAAATTTATTAAAGGTTTAAAGAGAAAACAAACTGTAAGGACATTATAGCTGACAATAGGCTAATGGCAGGCAGTCAATGTAAACACTGTCAAGAGTTAAGACTGTCAAGAGTAAGCCACAAAAGAACATTCACAAGACTGGGAATTACCTTCCAAGAACTGTTGAAGTGCTAGGAACTTCTCATACTCCCATTACCACATTCTTGTGCTGTGAACCCCAAGTCTATCTGTGTTATGTCAGCTACAGCATTTTCAGAGCCCATCCACAAGCAAGCTTTCCAATACAGGATGCCTAAGGAGGCAAGTTGGGTGATTCTTAGAACATCTACCAGAATAAAGTGGAGATTTTTCACAGAAGCTCTTGGGTAAACATAGAGACACCATGAATACTACCTGACCAGCTGAAGGCTTTGTAAAGGTAAGTATTGTATGATAATGTGGAGCATAGACATGCTAGGAGGGTGTGGGGTAAATGCCAGCTGCTAAATTTTGCTAGTTAAATACACTTCAAAGGCAGAAGTAAGACTTTGATTTTCCTATTATCACAGTCCAAGCACATGGACAAAAAGGTACCATGATGGCAACGTGAAAGACACACTCCACTGACAACACTGTACCAGTCTGAACTGAAAACCCCTTTTTCCACATCACTTCAGTTAGTGCTGAAGAGCTCTACTGAGCCAGGGGGGCAGGTCTGGAGTATTAGCAGCTCTCATGTGCTAATCTGGGAGCAATTCTCTCACAGAGACCCATTAGGCTAAGTCAGCAGAAGCCTCACAGGCTCAACTCCTTCAGCACTCCAGCTGGCTGGCTCTAAAGAGTAAATCCAACACCTATAAAGCAAAAGCCTCTAATTATGGCAAATGACTAGGCTGCCCAGCTCAAGGAGTGGACTTTTTCCTGACAACTAGACGAGGCAAACATTCTGAGAAGAAAGCAGTGGCACAGCACCTGTGCTGGGCAGCAGGAAGGTACACTGCAGAACTCATCTGCACATAAAGCTGACAGAGCTCTACAAACTTCAGGTGGTACTGCAGTGCCCAGGCAGCTATTGCCCTCAATTAGGCATTCTTCAGCATATCATAATTCACATACACATCTAATAACTGTAAAAGATTAAAATACTTTTGCACTTTTCTCCATTTAAGATTTCACATATGCCTCATAAGGAGAATGAGATGCTACCAAATATGAAAGAGCTCAATGACTGCAGTATACATTCCTTGCTGTTTCTCCTCAAAAATAACATACAGATGTTTAATTTCTCACTGCTGATCTCCATACAAACAAACACAACGTACAGTTTGAAACATACTGATCCCAACTGCACTTAGAGACAGGAATGTTCCATCTATTTACAACACAGATCCAATCCACCTCATCATATAAGCCCTCTAATTTCATCTGCTGTACCAGTTCTGTACCAGATAAACTCTCACATTTTGATTTCCTAACCTGTATGGATTTTCACCATCAAGATTACTCTTAGTCAACAAACAAGTAATTACTTTAATGATTATTCTACTAATTGCTCAACTACTCACTAAAAAGGGAAGTAATTACTGAATTAATTCAACCATCACCAAAGAAATGATGGACATACATAGGTTAGCAATAAAAATATGATTTGAAAAACTGATATGCTTATTTAGATAAATAATGCACATTTAAGAATGTGTTTCAACTTCCATGTTATTTGGTTCCTATTTGGTTCCATCTAGAAAGTCTACTCTGGAAAATTCATCACTAATAGGCCTTGATATTTATTCTCAGTGCAGAAAGTGCTAACAATTGCACCTCACATCTCATTGACTGAAATCTGGACAGCTAAAGCACACTACCAAGGCACTCTGCAGATCAGCATATAACATTCTATCTACAGAAATACAAATGGCAAAGAAAAAATATATTTTCAAGGTAACAAAACAAACCAACCTCACAAAAGAAAAAAATAAAGCCAAACAAAACCAACTCTACCTTTTTCTTGGGTGTAATCAGTGGAATTTTTTCCTCTCACTGAATACAGGAGAGCCTGAAAGAATTAAAAATAGAATTCACAACAATGTTCCATGGTAAACTATTGTACAAACTAATCTGCAGCAGTTTAAAGATTGCTTTTCTTTGGGGTTTTGGCCAAGTTTTTATATTAGTACTCTATCAACATTGCAATTATGCATTTTAGGTGAGGTGGACAGATTTCAAGACACCGGTAACACTGATAATTATCACAAAGTGTTTGACCATATTAGGGAAATATATACAAGGCAGATCTACAGATTAACATGAAGTTTTCTTTAAACTTGCCCTATTCTGATAGAATATGCATATGACTGGCAGATAAAATTACAAATACAAAAAGTATGTGCAATAATAATTTGTTCAGCAGGCAAACAAACCTATTTAAAATGTAATGTATTACAATAATTCCTTGCATAAATAGTTTGTGCCCAAAAGTAATGGAATAATTTTAGATTATAAAAATATTATCACTTTTATTTTCAAGTTAAAGTAGGACACAGAAGGAACACAGATTTTTTTTTCTAAAAACATGTTAGAACTGACCAGCTATAGCAAAGCAAGAGACTGAGAAGATAAATTATGATCTGTGAACAGTTTGGGGGCTTCTTGGATTCATACAGGTTTCTACCAAAAGGATTTGCTGATATAATTCTAAATCAAGTGGGGTTTGCCAGTAAATAATTGTGCTTCTTTGATACAAAACTACAAATTCGAAAGAAAACTTCCCAGATCAAAAAGGAAATTTAAAAGGCCATAGAAATACAAAAGTGGAGAACATTGAATGTAAGCACGCACAGGAAGTCTGGAAACAAATGTAGTATTTGATTCTCAGTCATTTTTGTATTTCTATGGCCTTTTAAATTTCCTTTATGATCTGTGAACAGTTTGGGGGCTTCTTGGATTCATACAGGTTTCTACCAAAAGGATTTGCTGATATAATTCTAAATCAAGTGGGGTTTGCCAGTAAATAATTGTGCTTCTTTGATACAAAACTACAAATTCGAAAGAAAACTTCCCAGATCAAAAAGGAAATTTAAAAGGCCATAGAAATACAAAAGTGGAGAACATTGAATGTAAGCACGCACAGGAAGTCTGGAAACAAATGTAGTATTTGATTCTCAGTCATTTTTGTAAGATTTATTTCTTCAAATTAAAAACAAACAAACAAAAAAAAATCCCATGTTCAGATGTGACCTAACCATCTGTAGAATCTTAAATTCTTTCTTCCATATAAGATACTCATGAAAATAATTCTGGACAAAACAACTGTTTCTCTAAATTATACCCATCAATAAAAGCAAAGCTGTATTTTCAGGGATTATATTTCTACATCAAATTGACTAGTTAATATCTGCATTTAACTAGGCTTACAAAAAATCACTGTGATACTATAAACTTCAGCATCTGAGAACTGCAACCAGTTCTGAACTTCTGAATATAATATGGTCCATGACTGTCAGGAACTGGATCTATTTTTCTGAGAACAGGATGGTCAAATATTTGCACACTAGACCATCAGTTACAGAGCTACTAACCCATGTTAATGACCGCCTGGGGGAAGCAGAAAAAGGGGATAACTGTTGTTAAAAGCTTGGGAGAAGGTTCCTGCAGAATTGTGTGGCCTTCTCATAATACATGACATTAACTATCAAGTTTTCAGAGTCCAGGATTATTACAACCTGGCCATCAGAACCAAACCTGGAGTTCTATCAAAAGGCAGATCCTTGCACCATAGTCTCTGCTATATCATGACCTGAAGATGTCTCATGCTGGGACAAAAGAACTTGGTCTTAGCTACACCCACATGTAGAATAGGTAAGAAAATCCAGTAAGTATTGCAGTAAGTAGCAGAAGCCAACTAATTGCACTTCTCTGTCCTCATCAGTTCAAGCTGGCAGCACACACAAGCACACAGTGCTGAAGCATTGAGACACTCCCGTTTCTGGATAAGGATAACCCTCTTATCCTCTCTCATACACAATCATTTCTCATTATTAAAACAGAGTATATTTTCATTTTACATCTTTTTTGATGAGTGGTTTTTTTTGTCACTTGCAATGTGACTTTCAGCTTGAGTGCAGAGGGGATTTCTGAACAATTCTGGACTCATTCTATGAGGGAGAAGAGTCACTCTACCCAAGGAACCTCTCACTGACATTCAGCACACACACTAAACACATCTTCCAGAAGGCAAAGGAGCATTACTTGGAGAGCTGCTCTAGAACAATGACTTTAAAGAGTCCCCTTCCTCCTCCTTACTTTCCCATCTCTTTATAATATAGTAGATCAAATGCAGAGTCCTCATGAGCAGCCTGCACTTGTACATCCACCCCTCACACTGCTAGGCCTCGGATGGGTTTCTCCACTGTGGTCATGGATTTTGAGTGGCAACCTGAGTAAGATTTCCACTGGAGAGCTTCTCAAAACTCAAAAGCCTGATTTATTTCCTTCTCTGTGATGTACTGAAGTGCATCACCAGAGAATTCTGAAATGCATTCAAGTCAGTAGTGCCTGTGAAGACAGCGTGCTGACTAGGGGCCTAGCTCGGCTGACTAGGGGCCTAGCTCGGCTGACTAGGGGCCTAGCTCGGCTGACTAGGGGCCTAGCCCGGCTGACTAGGGGCCTAGCCCGGCTGACTAGGGGCCTAGCCCGGCTGACTAGGGGCCTAGCCCGGCTGACTAGGGGCCTAGCCNCTTTTCTTTGGGGTTTTGGCCAAGTTTTTATATTAGTACTCTATCAACATTGCAATTATGCATTTTAGGTGAGGTGGACAGATTTCAAGACACCGGTAACACTGATAATTATCACAAAGTGTTTGACCATATTAGGGAAATATATACAAGGCAGATCTACAGATTAACATGAAGTTTTCTTTAAACTTGCCCTATTCTGATAGAATATGCATATGACTGGCAGATAAAATTACAAATACAAAAAGTATGTGCAATAATAATTTGTTCAGCAGGCAAACAAACCTATTTAAAATGTAATGTATTACAATAATTCCTTGCATAAATAGTTTGTGCCCAAAAGTAATGGAATAATTTTAGATTATAAAAATATTATCACTTTTATTTTCAAGTTAAAGTAGGACACAGAAGGAACACAGATTTTTTTTTCTAAAAACATGTTAGAACTGACCAGCTATAGCAAAGCAAGAGACTGAGAAGATAAATTATGATCTGTGAACAGTTTGGGGGCTTCTTGGATTCATACAGGTTTCTACCAAAAGGATTTGCTGATATAATTCTAAATCAAGTGGGGTTTGCCAGTAAATAATTGTGCTTCTTTGATACAAAACTACAAATTCGAAAGAAAACTTCCCAGATCAAAAAGGAAATTTAAAAGGCCATAGAAATACAAAAGTGGAGAACATTGAATGTAAGCACGCACAGGAAGTCTGGAAACAAATGTAGTATTTGATTCTCAGTCATTTTTGTAAGATTTATTTCTTCAAATTAAAAACAAACAAACAAAAAAAAATCCCATGTTCAGATGTGACCTAACCATCTGTAGAATCTTAAATTCTTTCTTCCATATAAGATACTCATGAAAATAATTCTGGACAAAACAACTGTTTCTCTAAATTATACCCATCAATAAAAGCAAAGCTGTATTTTCAGGGATTATATTTCTACATCAAATTGACTAGTTAATATCTGCATTTAACTAGGCTTACAAAAAATCACTGTGATACTATAAACTTCAGCATCTGAGAACTGCAACCAGTTCTGAACTTCTGAATATAATATGGTCCATGACTGTCAGGAACTGGATCTATTTTTCTGAGAACAGGATGGTCAAATATTTGCACACTAGACCATCAGTTACAGAGCTACTAACCCATGTTAATGACCGCCTGGGGGAAGCAGAAAAAGGGGATAACTGTTGTTAAAAGCTTGGGAGAAGGTTCCTGCAGAATTGTGTGGCCTTCTCATAATACATGACATTAACTATCAAGTTTTCAGAGTCCAGGATTATTACAACCTGGCCATCAGAACCAAACCTGGAGTTCTATCAAAAGGCAGATCCTTGCACCATAGTCTCTGCTATATCATGACCTGAAGATGTCTCATGCTGGGACAAAAGAACTTGGTCTTAGCTACACCCACATGTAGAATAGGTAAGAAAATCCAGTAAGTATTGCAGTAAGTAGCAGAAGCCAACTAATTGCACTTCTCTGTCCTCATCAGTTCAAGCTGGCAGCACACACAAGCACACAGTGCTGAAGCATTGAGACACTCCCGTTTCTGGATAAGGATAACCCTCTTATCCTCTCTCATACACAATCATTTCTCATTATTAAAACAGAGTATATTTTCATTTTACATCTTTTTTGATGAGTGGTTTTTTTTGTCACTTGCAATGTGACTTTCAGCTTGAGTGCAGAGGGGATTTCTGAACAATTCTGGACTCATTCTATGAGGGAGAAGAGTCACTCTACCCAAGGAACCTCTCACTGACATTCAGCACACACACTAAACACATCTTCCAGAAGGCAAAGGAGCATTACTTGGAGAGCTGCTCTAGAACAATGACTTTAAAGAGTCCCCTTCCTCCTCCTTACTTTCCCATCTCTTTATAATATAGTAGATCAAATGCAGAGTCCTCATGAGCAGCCTGCACTTGTACATCCACCCCTCACACTGCTAGGCCTCGGATGGGTTTCTCCACTGTGGACATGGATTTTGAGTGGCAACCTGAGTAAGATTTCCACTGGAGAGCTTCTCAAAACTCAAAAGCCTGATTTATTTCCTTCTCTGTGATGTACTGAAGTGCATCACCAGAGAATTCTGAAATGCATTCAAGTCAGTAGTGCCTGTGAAGACAGCGTGCTGACTAGGGGCCTAGCTCGGCTGACTAGGGGCCTAGCTCGGCTGACTAGGGGCCTAGCTCGGCTGACTAGGGGCCTAGCCCGGCTGACTAGGGGCCTAGCCCGGCTGACTAGGGGCCTAGCCCGGCTGACTAGGGGCCTAGCCCGGCTGACTAGGGGCCTAGCCCGGCTGACTAGGGGCCTAGCCCGGCTGACTAGGGGCCTAGCCCGGCTGACTAGGGGCCTAGCCCGGCTGACTAGGGGCCTAGCCCGGCTGACTAGGGGCCTAGCCCGGCTGACTAGGGGCCTAGCCCGGCTGACTAGGGGCCTAGCCCGGCTGACTAGGGGCCTAGCCCGGCTGACTAGGGGCCTAGCCCGGCTGACTAGGGGCCTAGCCCGGCTGACTAGGGGCCTAGCCCGGCTGACTAGGGGCCTAGCCCGGCTGACTAGGGGCCTAGCCCGGCTGACTAGGGGCCTACTCTCTGATGAGTCATTAAAACCAGTTATGCAAAACATTGGAGATTTAAAACAAGATCTGAAAGTTCAACGAGATTCTCCTGATTTCCCATAGTTGGGAATAGGATATTGTAAAATTGGGATACTCTCAAACTTCTAAATTTTCCCTTTTTATATTGTTCTTTAAATTTTTTTAACTGTCCACACATATAACAGCACAAGAGTGTCAGCATTATTCCCCAATAAATAAAGGTTTTTGACACAAACAAGTTCTTTACTTATATATATAGCCACTACTCTTGAAAATAGTCCATTTCTCTCTTTTCTCAGGTGGCAGCTGTAGACTGTATAGCACTTCAGCAACCCTGTAAGTTCACAGCAATACATGATTAATTAATGGCTTCATCTCTATCTGTAAAATTCTAAGGCAATTTATTAGGAATCGGTTTCTCCAGAGAGGCTTCTCCAGATAAAAATTAAATAGAAGTTAGACAGTGACAGACATTATTTATACCAACAGTTCTGCTGGAATGATAATACAGCAGCTTTCGCATGCAAATATACATACATTTAAATGATTTAGGATGGATTAAACAAGAAGCTTAATATATTCCTTTGCTTGTGCTCAGTCTTTCTATTTGCTTCAGAATCTTAGGAGAGATGCCTCTCAAAAGCAATTCTTTGAGACTGGGAAGAAATGTCAATACACTCAACTGAAATTATTCTTGCCACACACGAAAAGAGACAGCAGTAATTCTAAAGATACATAAATAGCTTGTTATAAAAAAAGAGTTTACTCAGATCAACATTCACCAACACACTAAATCAACTGAAATAATGAATATGTATGTTTAAACATGTAAATGTCACTAAGATACCAAAACCTTTAACAGAGGATCATTTCCAAGGGATTTGTTACAGATTTTAATAAAAGATTAACCTCACAGATTTGAGTCTGCAGTAACTATGCCTCTTTGCATACTTAAAATCACAAAGGCCCACTGCTGGTTGTCTCAGGAGATGCAATAATGGTTCCTTTCCAGGGTTAAACAAACACAAATAAGGTCATGTCTGAAAAAGTGCATTTACATTTTCTGTGTTGTAGATATTCACTGGAGGAATACTGGAAAAAAATCATTTACATTGTATTTTCACAAGTGTATTTTCTCACTGTCCTGAGTCCAACAGCCTTTAGTACCTGTAGCATTAATCTATAAAAACAGACAGTAAAACTGAATTGTGATGCCAGTATTTCATTATATGACAAACAATGTTTGCCAGGTGCTACAAGGCAGATTAGCAAACCATGATGTATCACTGCAGAAACATCACAACAGATTTCTCAGAAGAGCAACACACACACCTGAGCTTTCCTCTCCTTTCTTGCTTATGCTAAATTCTTTATCTCAGCACTGCCAATAACCAAGGAATTGCACAGCACTCCCAATTTTTCTTTTAAAATTTCTGATCTTCATATGGATGCGATCAATACTGAATTAACACAGACACCAAAGTGAAATTTCCATTCCACAAGGCTAGAAAGTAAAACTTGAGTGAACTCTATAAAGCCTATATAGATACAGCAAAGAAAACAGATGCTAGCTTAAAAAAAAAATAAACAACCCTCATCACTTCAAGCCAGGAATGATTTTTTAACACTCCAGACTAGCAACAGTGTGATCCAAAGTGTTGTATCTGTAAAGTTAATACATTATTCATTAGCACTCTTTTCCAGGTGTCCCTCTGTTTGGGTGGGCTTTTTTCATAACATGCAAAATTTCATACATAACATTTCATAAAGTTTCATACAGTGTCTACTGTGTTTGGGTGGGCTAAAAGGGTGACAGCATTTGTGCCATCAAATATAGAAACTTCTTTTTTCTTCCTGTTATGATCTCCAATTTACTGTCTAAGTTTATAAAGGGGAAATCATCCCAAATAGATACTCAACCAAATTGAATTTACATGTACTATGAGGTTTCTTAATTCTATTTCCAAAGGCTTATATGAATGCAGGCTTCTTGTTTCAAAAGGAAAAATACCTCTTCAAAACTTGTGACTTCTTCCTGGCCTATATATCAGATTCTTCATATGTTCTCATGAACAATGCCATTTTTTTTACTTACTTCAGTACTGTGCAGCTCTTTATATGTCACCAATAAGAAGAGTGTACCAAGAAAAAGAGGTTCTTTGGAAGAAAGAGTACCATCTTGTCCCTCATCCCTGAAGAATAATATGTCGTGGCAAGAGTCAGAATCCACATCTGTTCTTTGAAAGAAAATGCAAATAGAAGGGAATTCAATCTGCACATTATCTTCTCTATCAAAAAGATTAGCATTTTGCATTAAATACATTGCCCTGACCCCTTTCTATTTCCTCTGGTGGTTCACTCCCACACACTCCATGTATAGAATAGAATTCCCTCTCCATGTCCAAATGAACTTGATGCTCACAAACCTCAAAGATGGTGCTGAAAGGCACTTCAGCTCAAGCAAGGAGTAGACTGGAAGTGGGTTTTCTTTCCAGGAGCTCTGCTGATACTCTGGCATTACCTGTAGGTTACAGAGATTTTCTACAGGGTTTTCACTAAACAGAGCATCATGACTTTGCTGCTTTACTAGCAGTGAAGAAACATGATCTGGATTGATTCTTAAATATCTATCAACACTGATGACTGCAGTCAAATAGACTGGGATATTAACATGTCTCTAAACCAAAAGTCATAGACAACTGCTCACTTTTAGTAGTCAAAGTGTTTCCTTTGAAGACCTGCATCAATTGGGTCTACTTACTACTGTCCCAAAATAAACACCCTATCATGTATAACTGGAAGAGAAAAAAATGACAGAATCTTGAAAATCAGTATCTAAACCTAGATGCACTTTAACTGATTTCATTTACTTCAGGAGTACCTCATTACAGCTGCAGTGCTGATATTTGGGAGGTCACCAGTTA
Organism: Ceyx cyanopectus; assembly: GCA_013401355.1. Classification (NCBI taxonomy): domain Eukaryota; kingdom Metazoa; phylum Chordata; class Aves; order Coraciiformes; family Alcedinidae; genus Ceyx; species Ceyx cyanopectus. The sequence continues at coordinate 18,751 of VYZU01035831.1, forward strand.
TTTGCACAGAACAACTCCCTCATCTGGGGGTATCATAATTTTCACTTGAGCAATTACAGCAACCATGACAAGCAACTAAAATAAATGGTATAAAACTTGGCTTCCAATAAAAATCCTTGCAAACAAAAATGTTAAAAGTCAATGGAGGCCTTTTCCTATTTTCTGTGCTGTTAACAGATCCCACAGATTTCAGATATATACTTACTTCATTTAGTCCTCAGAGAAAAATGATGTGTTGGGCTTCCTGGGATGATGGAAGTGTTTGTTGCCATCTACATCTAGTTTTAACTATACCAGTTAACCCTCTTCCTGAGCTTACAAGGCTTCCAGCTGACAGTTCTATTCTATGAAGAATAGAAACATCAGCTGTGGGTGACTTTGAATGATGCTGCTGTTCAGTGCCCTCAAGAAATCACACATATGACTCAGGTGGTCAGATTTGTAATATAAACTGAGCCAGGTGTCAAGCTGCTCTTTTCATTAATAAGACACTCATTTGTCCTCAAAAGAACTGGAAAAATTGTATAGACACAAACTCAAATTCAGTGCCAAGATCAAAGACTCCCAGCTGTTTAGAGTTGACAGGAGGGCCAGGATCTTCACAAGCTCTAACAGTAGCTTCTTCAATTGGTCAATGAGATTTAATCTTTAAAATAGGTATTTTAAATGGCAACAGGCTGACCTCAGTTAATAAAAGAGTGAATGAAATGACCCTTACATATAACCTTACAATGCTGTTACAAAGCTTGTCACCCAATATGAATGACACATTTACACAACTTAACCAACATACTCTATAGAAGAGCTAAGTGGAAAGAGCTGGAAATCCTGCAGTACTGCAAAGTATAGAATTGTACATGAAGCACAACATGATTGCAGGTAATTTTCTTAGTATATTAAAAAAATAAAGTCAGATACTTGAACAAAAATACATGGGGGAGAACAGTTACTCTAAGTACTGCTCTAAAGAAAGATGCAAACCTCTGGGTATTTTAGACACTTGGTACAATGTGCTAAAGGCCAAGAACTAACTCCGTCCAGGTCTCCTTTTCTAAAGGAGAGAATGTGACCACAAACACAAGCTTGAAGTAGCCCTGGATTGAAGAAAAAAAACCAAACCCATAAACAAAAGAGATCTCCAACAGTTAGTACACATGTAATGCAATGTGTGTTTCCAGTGAGGCTCTGCCCATTTCACTTGGAAAGCCCACAGTCTGCAGAGCCAGAGTTGAGGCAAACCCCTACCCCTCACCGCCCCCTTCACCTTCCTTCCCCAACTGTTCTGGTTCCTAGAAAGCAACTCTTCCATTTCCCAAGGCCCAAATTTTGGCCCAATTCTCCACTGCACACAGGCTCCTTGCTTTTTATCAGCATCTGCTAGTCAAGCTGCAGGAGAACCTCTCTAGACCTACCAGCCACAGCCCTTTCTCACCCAGCCCAGAATGGCACTGGCCCTCGTGGGCACCAGAGCCACTGCTGGCTCATGGGCAGCCTCCCATCAGCTAGGACCCCCTGGTCCTTTTCCCCTTCACTGCCAAGCAGTACCAACTCACTCTAATCCAGGATCAAACCAGAATTTCCACTGAAGAATCCATCTCTCCTCTTGTATAAACTGGAAGTGTTGGAAGGAATTAAGCCACAGGAGTTTTCTGTATCTTAGAGAAATATTGATGAATGAATGAAACATTTATTCCATCAGTGTACAGCAAAGACTTCCAATGGCATCAGTTTATTAGTAAAAGGAGAAGTTTTAAGTACTGAAAATAAAGAAAATCAGTGCTAGATCTCCACCCTTTGGGCCTCTTGTCACCTCAGTGGCAAATCAGAAAAAAACTCATCCAAAACCAAGCCACAGGCTGGATTTTCACTCAGCTTTTAGCTCTTCTGCTGAAGCTGGTGACACAGACACTGGGATAAGTTACTTTTTTTCAAGTGCATTTGTATCCACTCTGTGCTACAGAGCCAGGAGAGAAAACCAGCACCAGGTCTACAGCTGGGCTGCAGAGAAAGTTCACAGACAACTGGAACCAAGAGACCTTCATCACCTCTCTCAACCATCAAACACTTCGTACCTCTAAAAAGCTTTTGATTTGACTCTAGAACTACTTAAGATCTGGAGATTAGGGAATTTTTATACACCAAAAAATTATGTCTGATAAGGAAATCAGCACAGTGATTAAAATATGCAAATGATAAGTCAGTGACAGCTGCTTCTGTTGATATCCCCCATGAATGTATCTTCATTTTAGTCCATAAAAGTCAACCAAGAGCCCTGAGCAGGGGTGAGATATCTTTTTATGACAGATTAATATTGAAGCATTTAACTGTTAATTCGTATCATTAGGGGAAATAATTAGCCACTTCACACAGACAAGCCACATATCAAAAGGCAGTTTATGAACTATTTTAAAACACTTTGTTTGAATGAATGGGATATACCAGAATAAAGACAGCAATCACATTTTATTTCCATGCTTAGGAAAGGTTTTTTCACTTAAGTTTTCAAGAGAGGATTTTTCTTTGCTTCAACCTTCTCTGAGTTTAGGACTTGCATACTTTCAAGAACAGAGGAAACCAACTAAAAAAAGAAAAAAAAGAAAAAAACCCTTAAAAAAACAGTTGAGGCTTGCAATATTCAAGTGTGTTTCTCAGTATTTGCCAACAATAGAGAATAAGGGCAACACAACTTCCCCTCAAACTTACCTGCCTGTTTACCTTCATTGCAATACCTTTCTTTTTTCTTTTTTTTTTTTAATGTTGTTGTTAATTTTGTTTATTGTAACATCTTGTATTTTAGCTTCTCATAATGTATTATTGCCAACTCTACCTTGGCACAAACCCAGCACCATCATGCCTACCATTTTGTTAAGCTCTAATGAAAAATCAGGCCTCCTTGTAGGAAGTCATTCATCATTATCCCTGAAATCGTATTTGGCTGTCAGCTCCTAAAATTTCTGTGCAACATTAAAGATAATGCAATAGCACAGTAATGGGGAAATTACTTTTCTTCTTAATGCCTCATTACTGCTATTGCTGATATTGTGTATCTGCATCTGATACAAAAGGTATCTCAAGGGTAGTTTTAGGAACACAAATGATAAATAATTCTGCCCTCATTTATCTAACAAGGAACACATACAGATTTCTGCAATCATAAACCATTACAAGTATTACCAGATGCCATATTCTTTGATTGCCTCATGATAAGATAGAAGGCATCATTATGTGTCCAGAAACTTCCATTACCAACAGCAGTAAGAATTTGCTCCCCATCTCCCATCAGCTACTTTAAGTATCACAGCAACTACTTTACTTTCTGAAAGTCAAGGTCTGCGAAAGGTGAAGGAAATCACTTCAGTTTCATTAAATGCACCAAACACCACCTTTATTTAATACTTCCTAGAATAGTTTCTATTAAAAAAAAAATGGAGCCTTGGAAACTCATTGTGTCTCAGTAGAAACAATGCTGCAAGCAAGAAGATTTGAGATTTCTTCTTGATTTTCATACCACACTTCCCTGGTTTCAGAATGAGAACTGATCCTCTTGCTTACTAAAGTATGCAAAGAAATCAGAACACTCACTAAGTTCCCATCCTGTTCCACTAAGTGCATATATAACAGACACTGTTTGAACAGTACAGCACTGAAAGTGCAGTTATACTGCATAGGCACATACTAAAATCTTTTTATGACTGTGCTCTGCAACACTGCAACAGAAAGATGGTTGATGCTTGATCCTTCCTCTATATATTCCAGCCTATGGCTCACGGAGGATTTCTTACAAAACAGTCCAATCAAAATTGTTAGAACTCATTTAACATCAGTGAAAACACTAATTAAAAGTTCATTAAGCAAAATTTAAAAGATCAAGGTTCAAAATTAATATCACAGCTTCTTTGAAACCACAGGGTTTAAGAATGCTGGACATGCCCAGAAGTTCTTCCAGGACAAGTAGTTTTTTCACATCTCACAGCATCAGATGTCAAGAATCAATATTCCTTTCCTAAAACATGCCAAATGAGAATAAAATTTCTTAAGATACTACAAAATTTCCTTTCCTACTCATATATTCAGTTTCAAATACACTACAGCATTACCTCCTCAAAGGTCCTGATGCTTGTGAGTTATTGCACACTCTAGTACAACTGTGAGAAACAACAGGTGCACAGAACATAAACCTTGGTCTTCTGTACCACATAACCAGCATTTAAACACTGGAGAGCACTCATCTGTTGTCACAATAAAAACATTGGTTTATTCCACCAAAACTTGGTACTTTAAGAGAATTTAGAAGACTTCAACTTTATGTACCCTAGCACTATATTCCTTTCAGAATTTCTAGTGCACTTTTAATAAACAATACATAAAATCAGCTGTATACCATCAACACGACATTTCCAATACAGAAGCCAAAGACCAGAGAAAGGCAAGGTTGAATGATTACACCCAAGGCTGTGAAAAATTATTTTTTAAAGATGGTTTTTGAAGTAGAAGTGAACAATATTTTGAACTGCAACACTTGCTACTTTCTTTCTGCAGGCACTAATAGGAGACTCTGGCAATACTGCTCCTAAATTAAGCAGCTCAGCTGACTATGAAGATGCTCAGTCTGGAACACCCCACATTTTGTCATGAGTTATGACTTGTGCTGTTAGTAAAAAGCAGACAGAACCATTTCCAACATAATGTAAGGAAACAAGTGTATATACCATACTAGACTGGGTGTAGTGTTTTGAGGTCTACATGGAATTATCTGTATTAGTTATTTCTGTACTGGAGTTCTCTGTATTACAGAGTTATTTCTATATTACACCTGCACTGGTTGTGACATGCTGGAAGATGTGCTCTGTGCAAAGCTGAAACTCTGGTGTCATTTCAGAGAATAAAAGAATAATTGCTCTATCTCCTCTCAATTAGCAAAGGTGGCTTTATTTGGACATTAAAAAAAAAAATAATAAAAAAATAGAGCAATTGTCATGCATTGAATGTAATCTCATTTGGAGTCACACCAGTCCCTTCAAGTAAGAGGCACAAGCTGTGGCATTCTCCAGCATGCAGCAAGGGCCATATGGAAGCATTATAGGGGCTGTAATCTGTAATGCTACAAAGGTGCTAAGAGCATCTTGTTCCAGCAAAGTACAGCCCAGATCAAGCACAATATATATTCACATAAAAATGGGTTTTTGCCAAGTCAAAATTACAACAGATATTTAGGGGGAAAAGGACTACAGCTACATATGTCGTGTACTCTGGTCTTTTGCCCTCTGTTGAGGCATGAGGTAGCCAGCTGCAGCTCTGACCTATTTCACCCTGATAAGACAGAGGTGTGCAAACATCCAGACAAGCACAGTTTAATGAGTGAGCTGCTGTGAAAGCTATAAAGGACATTGCAAATGGAAAAGCACACAGTGTTGGTTGAGGTGGAAATTTAGGACCCAGCCTCAGGAAAGACGTGTTTTAGTGGAATGTCTTATACAAGACCTACCATTTGGGTATTTCTCCAGTTTTGTACTAACACTAGAAATGTATTTCTGCTTGCAAAGGTCATGGAAGACTGCAGAATGCTAGAAGTTCCCATGAAGAATCTATCAGTGAAGAAAATAATCATTTAAATCCCACAAAAGAACAAGTATCTCAGAGTCTCCAATTTCAGAAAGCTTTGAATGGACAGCAAAAGGGAAGCAAGGCTGAGGGAACATAGAACAAAGCCCAGAAGAAACAGGATTATTACAGACCATGCCACACCTCTGTTTTAAGAGTCAGTTTTGTTCACATCACTGCTATTGGCCTATGTTGTGTTCTACCCTAGAAAAATTAAACCAAACCTTTTAATTGACCATTTCACAGTTGGCAGCTTGTGCGCAGTCAATAAATGGCCTTATAATTCTAAATCCACACAGGAAAGCTCTCAGTTCAACATCATCTTTTTAAAAATTAGGTTACAATTGAAATTAGGCTAGTAAATCCACAGAGAGCTCTCAAAGCAGGACAGACCATTTTCCCATTTGGAACGAGAGCTGCTGGTTCTGTAGGTGACAATTGTTGAGTGTTCATCATTTCTCAAAATACCCCTTTGGGGTATCTAAAGCAGCTCCCAGAGACAGGTCTTGCCCATGCATTTCAAATCCTGGGCCTCTTCACACTTGCATCTTAACTGCTTTCCAGTATCACCACAGCAGAGTTTCCATAGATCCTTGCTCCACTCCTTTCTAGTAAGGGGAAAGTATCAAATCCCCCTGCCCCAAAACATTCACCCTGGACAAACTGCATTTCTTCCCTCTTCAGTCCTAAAGCACTAAGGATAAACTAGTGCAGTTTGTGCTTACAACACAAGCTCTTCAAATTGCTTACATTTTCAAGTTCAAGTTACAACAGTCTAAATTCCAATTCTTTAAAAAAAATAATAAAATGACAATGCAAGATCAGATTCAAAACAACTATGATGAGCAGGTTTTCACAATACAGGCTATTGTGTCATTTAATTTAGAACCATTATTCTGTCTGTATAGATAAAAAAAGTATAATATATTTGTAACTGCCTAAAAAGTTACATTGTCATTTAAAGAAGTATTTTATTATTATTGATTCTCCCAGCTCTCAGGAGCATTATATTACTGAGTTACTGGTGATTTTCAGACATTCACTCAATAAAGATGACTAAGATGCATAGAGATGTTTTCATATTTGCTTTGTGCTTAGCTGGGGGAGTGAAGAGAGGCAGAATGCTGGGCAGGCACAGGGATAATATCAGCAATACCACGGACAAGGGCCAAGCCAAGGTACTTGCTCCATTTTGGTCTGTTGGATTGCCTTTGTGAACAGACCAGTAACATCCCAGCTAAGTTACAGAGGGCTTTTTTCTTATTTTAAGCATTGCAGTTAAACACAAGAGAAACCACCTTTCCATAGCCTTAATAGAAAAATACAATGCCTAATTCTGCCTCCAAAAGGTGTCCAATGCACTTGAAATTTCAACTTTTTAAAGGCAGAAAGTCTTTTATTAAAGGAAAACGAGGAGAAGGAATATTTTGATTAGGAAAAAATGTACCTCACAAACAGTATTTTGGTACCCAGTGTTCCCAGTACACACTCAGAGGGGAGCTGCTTGGAAAAATCCTGTCTCTATGATGAAAAACACTGTACATGCTTGAAATGTAACTCCCAGCCAGTCCTTAACTGGAATGGCTGTCATTTCAAGCAGCCTTTTCCCATCTGCCTTACCCCAAACATTGCAGCCACCCATCAACCCTGCATTAAGACCATCTACCTGGAACCTCCCAACCTGAGTTCACACTGTTCATCCAAATGTGTGCACAACTATCACAACAGGACATGGCTAACACAGGGCACCAGAACCATCTCAGCTACAGTTCTGGGGGAACAGGGAACTTCAGCAGTGGCATTTTTGTTGAGAGGTTAACTACCTGTTTTCTCATACAAAAGCCAAGAGGAAAAGGGCCTTGTAATTTCATATGTATTCATCAACAAAGCTCTAACCAACTTCCCAAAACACTTTCTGTCAAACGGGCTGCCTCTGAAACAATCACTATTCTGAAAACACTGCACTGGGATCTGCCAGTGTGAAACTGTGCAATGCTACTGCAAGTGAGTTTTATGCCTGAGCCCCAGTGTTGGTTATGGAACAATCTGGCTGCCTTGGGACTGTGGTGAAAGAAGCAGGTTCAGCTGCTGGACAGAAATATCAATGCAGAAAGCTGGAAAGCTTTGCAGCTAAAAGCATTTGGTAACAAAACCACTTGATATTCAAGAAGCTGAGCTTGCATACAGGAGGAAAAAGAAGAACAACTATGAATCAAGCTGTTACGTTTTTAATTTTTTTCCCCTTTAAGGTAGAACAGCACCAAAACTCTCTAGTGGTAAATAGAAATGTTCATCAATCATCTATTTTAAAGCATTTTGACAATTAAACTGCAACAGATGACTGCAGTAGCAGTTCATTTTTAGTGATGGCCAGCACTAGCAAAGGTGTGCAGTCAGAAACCAGAGAGACAAGGTCCTGAGATACCCAGTGCTACCAGTTTTTTCCAAAGATGATTTGGAAAGATGCATATTGCTTTATATTGGAAATTAAGGATAAGTACACTGTAATCTTTTAAGAGAGAGAAGTTTGCAGATTAGCATCTCTATATACCATAATACAGCAGGTTTTATTCAGTGTATGTCATGATGCTTCACCTGATTTCCTTATGTACAGACAGGCAGGCAGGCAGCCCACAGTACAGGCAAATCATTCCATTAACAAGCAAAATGAAATACAGGGCTGTTTTCATTTCAGTTCAGTAGCCTTCCTTCTCCAAGAGAGACTTGTATATCACTTTTACATGTTGAATCAAAACATTGCAAATAGACTCAGGTATTGTCATCTGTCTGGTTTTCAGTTTACCTCTACATTTCACATTCTCACTGAATTTTTATAGGAATTGCACTTGCTCTGTTTTTGACTAATGGATAAAAACATCTCCTCAGCCCCCAACTTCTGCAACAAGGCAGTGGGCATGTTCTGCTTACTCACTAAGGACACTGACTGCAAGACATGTCCACAGATCATCTCGCTGAATCATGGCTTCTGTACCATTGCTGCCTGCCTCAGCTGGTTGCCATGTGTCCCCCAGTCCAAGAGCTGGTGCTGGTTTCTCCACCACATCTGAGTGTAGCCAACATGGCCAATGATTTGACCCCTTTTGAGCTGCTATCTGGCAGTTGTTTCAACGTGGGATTGCTGTAGTAGCACCAACCAGAAATTTCTTACTAGGACTATTACAAGCACTTGTCTGCTTTTCTATCAGGAGTTCCATGTTGAACTTTGGAAAAAAACACATTTAAAAGAAAGTGGAATGATCTTTTTCATACTGATGCAACAGTAATATCCCCCCCATCCCCAAACCACAAAAACCACCAGCAAACAAACAACAAACAAACCAAAAAAGCCCCAAACCCTATCAGACACTGAGGTGGGCTTAACCTCATGTCTAAAGAGTGTAGAACAGGCACAAAGAGAGAGGATTCAGAGCTGTTTTAAAACATTATTGATACACCTTCTGAGTGAGGTCCATTCAACTGTTGCATATAACAATCAGATTTTCTTGACTGTTTGCAACCAAAAGCAACCTTTTAAACATATTTAAGCCTGGTGGTTTTGTATTTATATTGGTTTTTGTTACTCTATAGCCCCATTTTTGGCTACAATACTGGCTGTTAATGCAAATTCTAGATTTTACTTGGCCACAATAAGACAATTTAAAGCTGCTGCTCAAGATNCAATCACTATTCTGAAAACACTGCACTGGGATCTGCCAGTGTGAAACTGTGCAATGCTACTGCAAGTGAGTTTTATGCCTGAGCCCCAGTGTTGGTTATGGAACAATCTGGCTGCCTTGGGACTGTGGTGAAAGAAGCAGGTTCAGCTGCTGGACAGAAATATCAATGCAGAAAGCTGGAAAGCTTTGCAGCTAAAAGCATTTGGTAACAAAACCACTTGATATTCAAGAAGCTGAGCTTGCATACAGGAGGAAAAAGAAGAACAACTATGAATCAAGCTGTTACGTTTTTAATTTTTTTCCCCTTTAAGGTAGAACAGCACCAAAACTCTCTAGTGGTAAATAGAAATGTTCATCAATCATCTATTTTAAAGCATTTTGACAATTAAACTGCAACAGATGACTGCAGTAGCAGTTCATTTTTAGTGATGGCCAGCACTAGCAAAGGTGTGCAGTCAGAAACCAGAGAGACAAGGTCCTGAGATACCCAGTGCTACCAGTTTTTTCCAAAGATGATTTGGAAAGATGCATATTGCTTTATATTGGAAATTAAGGATAAGTACACTGTAATCTTTTAAGAGAGAGAAGTTTGCAGATTAGCATCTCTATATACCATAATACAGCAGGTTTTATTCAGTGTATGTCATGATGCTTCACCTGATTTCCTTATGTACAGACAGGCAGGCAGGCAGCCCACAGTACAGGCAAATCATTCCATTAACAAGCAAAATGAAATACAGGGCTGTTTTCATTTCAGTTCAGTAGCCTTCCTTCTCCAAGAGAGACTTGTATATCACTTTTACATGTTGAATCAAAACATTGCAAATAGACTCAGGTATTGTCATCTGTCTGGTTTTCAGTTTACCTCTACATTTCACATTCTCACTGAATTTTTATAGGAATTGCACTTGCTCTGTTTTTGACTAATGGATAAAAACATCTCCTCAGCCCCCAACTTCTGCAACAAGGCAGTGGGCATGTTCTGCTTACTCACTAAGGACACTGACTGCAAGACATGTCCACAGATCATCTCGCTGAATCATGGCTTCTGTACCATTGCTGCCTGCCTCAGCTGGTTGCCATGTGTCCCCCAGTCCAAGAGCTGGTGCTGGTTTCTCCACCACATCTGAGTGTAGCCAACATGGCCAATGATTTGACCCCTTTTGAGCTGCTATCTGGCAGTTGTTTCAACGTGGGATTGCTGTAGTAGCACCAACCAGAAATTTCTTACTAGGACTATTACAAGCACTTGTCTGCTTTTCTATCAGGAGTTCCATGTTGAACTTTGGAAAAAAACACATTTAAAAGAAAGTGGAATGATCTTTTTCATACTGATGCAACAGTAATATCCCCCCCATCCCCAAACCACAAAAACCACCAGCAAACAAACAACAAACAAACCAAAAAAGCCCCAAACCCTATCAGACACTGAGGTGGGCTTAACCTCATGTCTAAAGAGTGTAGAACAGGCACAAAGAGAGAGGATTCAGAGCTGTTTTAAAACATTATTGATACACCTTCTGAGTGAGGTCCATTCAACTGTTGCATATAACAATCAGATTTTCTTGACTGTTTGCAACCAAAAGCAACCTTTTAAACATATTTAAGCCTGGTGGTTTTGTATTTATATTGGTTTTTGTTACTCTATAGCCCCATTTTTGGCTACAATACTGGCTGTTAATGCAAATTCTAGATTTTACTTGGCCACAATAAGACAATTTAAAGCTGCTGCTCAAGATCATACACAAGAAAGGGCAAGAAAAAAGCTTGATTGGAACATCTGAAATTTGTTTTCTGAATGCACCAATTTTTTTCTATTATATGTATGCACCAGTTCTGTTTTCTATAGGCACCAGTGACAGTCCTATATGTAAGAAACAAAGCAAGAGCCTTGAGAAAAAAAAAGAACCAAACCAAACCCAACAAGAGATGATGATGTAGTTTCACATAAAAAAAAAAAGTTACAGCTAGATGTGATGGAAAAATCCTCAACCTTTTATTTGCTATTTCTTTTTAAAAGGGGACATTAAAAGAAGTGTTTTTTCCACTAACATGCTGTGATCTTACAGTTCAGCTCATGCACTGCTTTGAAATGTAGTGTCACTAACAGTGTAAAGCCTTGGTCTTATCAGCTATTAAAAATCATGGTAGAATTACCAAAACACACAACATTAATGAGAAAAAAAAACGTTTCAACAGGAGGGTTTTTTTTACCCCCAAATTACAGTAGGTTTCAATTTCTAATATGCTGTATAGCAATTCATTTTGAAAATAACACATATATATTTTTAATAGACCTATGGTACATTTTCATTGGTGTATCTGAGAAGAGTTTGCAAATCTTGAATAAATACTAATTTCTAACTCTTATTATTCTATAAACCAGCATTTTAATCTCTTAGGAATTACTTACTGAGACTGCTGACTACCTCAAAAGAAGAGAATCCAGATCACCACAGCTGGTCACCAGAAACAAAACAATCTTCACAGAGCTACTGATTCAGTACCTCCAGATCTCCACACATGCTCTATCTGGCACAGCAGAGCACTCACCAAGCAGCACTGGATTACCATGTTCATCTCATTTCCAATATTCTTTNTACAGGCAAATCATTCCATTAACAAGCAAAATGAAATACAGGGCTGTTTTCATTTCAGTTCAGTAGCCTTCCTTCTCCAAGAGAGACTTGTATATCACTTTTACATGTTGAATCAAAACATTGCAAATAGACTCAGGTATTGTCATCTGTCTGGTTTTCAGTTTACCTCTACATTTCACATTCTCACTGAATTTTTATAGGAATTGCACTTGCTCTGTTTTTGACTAATGGATAAAAACATCTCCTCAGCCCCCAACTTCTGCAACAAGGCAGTGGGCATGTTCTGCTTACTCACTAAGGACACTGACTGCAAGACATGTCCACAGATCATCTCGCTGAATCATGGCTTCTGTACCATTGCTGCCTGCCTCAGCTGGTTGCCATGTGTCCCCCAGTCCAAGAGCTGGTGCTGGTTTCTCCACCACATCTGAGTGTAGCCAACATGGCCAATGATTTGACCCCTTTTGAGCTGCTATCTGGCAGTTGTTTCAACGTGGGATTGCTGTAGTAGCACCAACCAGAAATTTCTTACTAGGACTATTACAAGCACTTGTCTGCTTTTCTATCAGGAGTTCCATGTTGAACTTTGGAAAAAAACACATTTAAAAGAAAGTGGAATGATCTTTTTCATACTGATGCAACAGTAATATCCCCCCCATCCCCAAACCACAAAAACCACCAGCAAACAAACAACAAACAAACCAAAAAAGCCCCAAACCCTATCAGACACTGAGGTGGGCTTAACCTCATGTCTAAAGAGTGTAGAACAGGCACAAAGAGAGAGGATTCAGAGCTGTTTTAAAACATTATTGATACACCTTCTGAGTGAGGTCCATTCAACTGTTGCATATAACAATCAGATTTTCTTGACTGTTTGCAACCAAAAGCAACCTTTTAAACATATTTAAGCCTGGTGGTTTTGTATTTATATTGGTTTTTGTTACTCTATAGCCCCATTTTTGGCTACAATACTGGCTGTTAATGCAAATTCTAGATTTTACTTGGCCACAATAAGACAATTTAAAGCTGCTGCTCAAGATCATACACAAGAAAGGGCAAGAAAAAAGCTTGATTGGAACATCTGAAATTTGTTTTCTGAATGCACCAATTTTTTTCTATTATATGTATGCACCAGTTCTGTTTTCTATAGGCACCAGTGACAGTCCTATATGTAAGAAACAAAGCAAGAGCCTTGAGAAAAAAAAAGAACCAAACCAAACCCAACAAGAGATGATGATGTAGTTTCACATAAAAAAAAAAAGTTACAGCTAGATGTGATGGAAAAATCCTCAACCTTTTATTTGCTATTTCTTTTTAAAAGGGGACATTAAAAGAAGTGTTTTTTCCACTAACATGCTGTGATCTTACAGTTCAGCTCATGCACTGCTTTGAAATGTAGTGTCACTAACAGTGTAAAGCCTTGGTCTTATCAGCTATTAAAAATCATGGTAGAATTACCAAAACACACAACATTAATGAGAAAAAAAAACGTTTCAACAGGAGGGTTTTTTTTACCCCCAAATTACAGTAGGTTTCAATTTCTAATATGCTGTATAGCAATTCATTTTGAAAATAACACATATATATTTTTAATAGACCTATGGTACATTTTCATTGGTGTATCTGAGAAGAGTTTGCAAATCTTGAATAAATACTAATTTCTAACTCTTATTATTCTATAAACCAGCATTTTAATCTCTTAGGAATTACTTACTGAGACTGCTGACTACCTCAAAAGAAGAGAATCCAGATCACCACAGCTGGTCACCAGAAACAAAACAATCTTCACAGAGCTACTGATTCAGTACCTCCAGATCTCCACACATGCTCTATCTGGCACAGCAGAGCACTCACCAAGCAGCACTGGATTACCATGTTCATCTCATTTCCAATATTCTTTTTCTACTCTTTCCTTTGCTCCAGTGAAACAGATGTTGGATTCATTTTCCTATTTAGCACTGTATTGCTAAGCTAAGAAAGCATGTGAAGAATATGGATGGCTAGAGATTGCTTTAGGTACATTCTGCTTAATGTTACAGTCAGGGAATTGTGCTCAAACATTTCCTTCCAACACAGAAAATAACAACATCTGCACACATTTTTCTACCCAATTCTACTTTTCAGATGGTACTAGCTTTCCCATACTAACATGCCCTTATCTATTAACTTTAGTGCAAGGCCAGCACTGAGAGCTAACATTTACCAGCTTCTTGACAATGGCTGAGCCCACAGAAATCGTGGGTTTACTGTCTCTCAAGTTGTATTCAATGCAACACCAGAATGCACACAGAAAAAAAACCAAAACANTGCCATGTGTCCCCCAGTCCAAGAGCTGGTGCTGGTTTCTCCACCACATCTGAGTGTAGCCAACATGGCCAATGATTTGACCCCTTTTGAGCTGCTATCTGGCAGTTGTTTCAACGTGGGATTGCTGTAGTAGCACCAACCAGAAATTTCTTACTAGGACTATTACAAGCACTTGTCTGCTTTTCTATCAGGAGTTCCATGTTGAACTTTGGAAAAAAACACATTTAAAAGAAAGTGGAATGATCTTTTTCATACTGATGCAACAGTAATATCCCCCCCATCCCCAAACCACAAAAACCACCAGCAAACAAACAACAAACAAACCAAAAAAGCCCCAAACCCTATCAGACACTGAGGTGGGCTTAACCTCATGTCTAAAGAGTGTAGAACAGGCACAAAGAGAGAGGATTCAGAGCTGTTTTAAAACATTATTGATACACCTTCTGAGTGAGGTCCATTCAACTGTTGCATATAACAATCAGATTTTCTTGACTGTTTGCAACCAAAAGCAACCTTTTAAACATATTTAAGCCTGGTGGTTTTGTATTTATATTGGTTTTTGTTACTCTATAGCCCCATTTTTGGCTACAATACTGGCTGTTAATGCAAATTCTAGATTTTACTTGGCCACAATAAGACAATTTAAAGCTGCTGCTCAAGATCATACACAAGAAAGGGCAAGAAAAAAGCTTGATTGGAACATCTGAAATTTGTTTTCTGAATGCACCAATTTTTTTCTATTATATGTNCTAACAGTGTAAAGCCTTGGTCTTATCAGCTATTAAAAATCATGGTAGAATTACCAAAACACACAACATTAATGAGAAAAAAAAACGTTTCAACAGGAGGGTTTTTTTTACCCCCAAATTACAGTAGGTTTCAATTTCTAATATGCTGTATAGCAATTCATTTTGAAAATAACACATATATATTTTTAATAGACCTATGGTACATTTTCATTGGTGTATCTGAGAAGAGTTTGCAAATCTTGAATAAATACTAATTTCTAACTCTTATTATTCTATAAACCAGCATTTTAATCTCTTAGGAATTACTTACTGAGACTGCTGACTACCTCAAAAGAAGAGAATCCAGATCACCACAGCTGGTCACCAGAAACAAAACAATCTTCACAGAGCTACTGATTCAGTACCTCCAGATCTCCACACATGCTCTATCTGGCACAGCAGAGCACTCACCAAGCAGCACTGGATTACCATGTTCATCTCATTTCCAATATTCTTTTTCTACTCTTTCCTTTGCTCCAGTGAAACAGATGTTGGATTCATTTTCCTATTTAGCACTGTATTGCTAAGCTAAGAAAGCATGTGAAGAATATGGATGGCTAGAGATTGCTTTAGGTACATTCTGCTTAATGTTACAGTCAGGGAATTGTGCTCAAACATTTCCTTCCAACACAGAAAATAACAACATCTGCACACATTTTTCTACCCAATTCTACTTTTCAGATGGTACTAGCTTTCCCATACTAACATGCCCTTATCTATTAACTTTAGTGCAAGGCCAGCACTGAGAGCTAACATTTACCAGCTTCTTGACAATGGCTGAGACCACAGAAATCGTGGGTTTACTGTCTCTAAAGTTGTATTCAATGCAACACCAGAATGCACACAGAAAAAAAACCAAAACAAAACAACAAAACCAGCACCAGCATGCACCCAGCAGACAAAAGAAGGTAAGTAAATTGCACTTACATTCAGTTCTCCAGAAGTTGTGCAGTTCATGGGAGGGAGATGCATTTTAGGCAAACACTTGTTAGATGTGACATCTCAGCATTACCCTCAAAGGTCCAAGCACATGACTATTCTTATATAATTTCTAATGGCAGACAGTTAATGCAGAATTAACCTTACTTTGTTCAATAAATTTACAGTACAATAGAAGTTAACAGGAGTCCATTAACTGGAA
The DNA here is from genome assembly GCA_013401355.1 of Ceyx cyanopectus. Taxonomy (NCBI): domain Eukaryota; kingdom Metazoa; phylum Chordata; class Aves; order Coraciiformes; family Alcedinidae; genus Ceyx; species Ceyx cyanopectus. The sequence goes on from VYZU01035831.1 coordinate 34,865, forward strand.
AAACAACTATAAAGCCTCTTGACTTCTGCTCCTTTCANTGCTGTAGTAGCACCAACCAGAAATTTCTTACTAGGACTATTACAAGCACTTGTCTGCTTTTCTATCAGGAGTTCCATGTTGAACTTTGGAAAAAAACACATTTAAAAGAAAGTGGAATGATCTTTTTCATACTGATGCAACAGTAATATCCCCCCCATCCCCAAACCACAAAAACCACCAGCAAACAAACAACAAACAAACCAAAAAAGCCCCAAACCCTATCAGACACTGAGGTGGGCTTAACCTCATGTCTAAAGAGTGTAGAACAGGCACAAAGAGAGAGGATTCAGAGCTGTTTTAAAACATTATTGATACACCTTCTGAGTGAGGTCCATTCAACTGTTGCATATAACAATCAGATTTTCTTGACTGTTTGCAACCAAAAGCAACCTTTTAAACATATTTAAGCCTGGTGGTTTTGTATTTATATTGGTTTTTGTTACTCTATAGCCCCATTTTTGGCTACAATACTGGCTGTTAATGCAAATTCTAGATTTTACTTGGCCACAATAAGACAATTTAAAGCTGCTGCTCAAGATCATACACAAGAAAGGGCAAGAAAAAAGCTTGATTGGAACATCTGAAATTTGTTTTCTGAATGCACCAATTTTTTTCTATTATATGTATGCACCAGTTCTGTTTTCTATAGGCACCAGTGACAGTCCTATATGTAAGAAACAAAGCAAGAGCCTTGAGAAAAAAAAAGAACCAAACCAAACCCAACAAGAGATGATGATGTAGTTTCACATAAAAAAAAAAAGTTACAGCTAGATGTGATGGAAAAATCCTCAACCTTTTATTTGCTATTTCTTTTTAAAAGGGGACATTAAAAGAAGTGTTTTTTCCACTAACATGCTGTGATCTTACAGTTCAGCTCATGCACTGCTTTGAAATGTAGTGTCACTAACAGTGTAAAGCCTTGGTCTTATCAGCTATTAAAAATCATGGTAGAATTACCAAAACACACAACATTAATGAGAAAAAAAAACGTTTCAACAGGAGGGTTTTTTTTACCCCCAAATTACAGTAGGTTTCAATTTCTAATATGCTGTATAGCAATTCATTTTGAAAATAACACATATATATTTTTAATAGACCTATGGTACATTTTCATTGGTGTATCTGAGAAGAGTTTGCAAATCTTGAATAAATACTAATTTCTAACTCTTATTATTCTATAAACCAGCATTTTAATCTCTTAGGAATTACTTACTGAGACTGCTGACTACCTCAAAAGAAGAGAATCCAGATCACCACAGCTGGTCACCAGAAACAAAACAATCTTCACAGAGCTACTGATTCAGTACCTCCAGATCTCCACACATGCTCTATCTGGCACAGCAGAGCACTCACCAAGCAGCACTGGATTACCATGTTCATCTCATTTCCAATATTCTTTTTCTACTCTTTCCTTTGCTCCAGTGAAACAGATGTTGGATTCATTTTCCTATTTAGCACTGTATTGCTAAGCTAAGAAAGCATGTGAAGAATATGGATGGCTAGAGATTGCTTTAGGTACATTCTGCTTAATGTTACAGTCAGGGAATTGTGCTCAAACATTTCCTTCCAACACAGAAAATAACAACATCTGCACACATTTTTCTACCCAATTCTACTTTTCAGATGGTACTAGCTTTCCCATACTAACATGCCCTTATCTATTAACTTTAGTGCAAGGCCAGCACTGAGAGCTAACATTTACCAGCTTCTTGACAATGGCTGAGCCCACAGAAATCGTGGGTTTACTGTCTCTCAAGTTGTATTCAATGCAACACCAGAATGCACACAGAAAAAAAACCAAAACAAAACAACAAAACCAGCACCAGCATGCACCCAGCAGACAAAAGAAGGTAAGTAAATTGCACTTACATTCAGTTCTCCAGAAGTTGTGCAGTTCATGGGAGGGAGATGCATTTTAGGCAAACACTTGTTAGATGTGACATCTCAGCATTACCCTCAAAGGTCCAAGCACATGACTATTCTTATATAATTTCTAATGGCAGACAGTTAATGCAGAATTAACCTTACTTTGTTCAATAAATTTACAGTACAATAGAAGTTAACAGGAGTCCATTAACTGGAAAAACAACTATAAAGCCTCTTGACTTCTGCTCCTTTCAATTACAAGCAAGCAATGGCTGCACACTGTATGTATAAGTGCCATTAGATTAAACATTGCCATTTTTTATTAACACAAGCAGCAGCATATAAAAACTATCAAAACAATCCCAGCATTTGGGGTTGTTAAAGTCATCTGGATGGAAAACGAGGCATAGTGGGAGAGGGAAAAGGAGCAAGCCCATTGTACTCCAGAAGACTGAACTGAACAGCATAGGATCAAAACTTAGCCATAATTAGATCAATTCAATGGCAATTCTGCTAGGTTGGATCAGGTACCCATTTCAACAACTCTGACAATGTAAAGAGAGTGTTTTTTTTTTGTTCTGCACACCAGTAGTTTCCTGCATAAGTGACCCTCTGTATAAGCAACATAACCTGGTTAATTACAGTTTCAATTATTTGCAGATACTGCCCTGTGGATTCAGTTGGCTGTGTAATGATCTTATGACCTAGACTCAGTTACAGGGAGGTGACATGACCCTGAATATCCTTCTGATCTTGGTAAGTTAATCTCTGCAAGATAAGGACAGCAGCTTTCAAGCAGAAGGTTTCTTCTCAAAAGATGTGCAACAGAAACAAGCCTACATCTGTGTAGAAGAAATATAGAAGTGAAAAAAACCAAAACCAGAAGAATAGTGTTTACAAAAAGGTTAATTTTACTCTTAGATCTAAGATTTATTTGACTTGTGAGAATTTATTTGAGGCAAGGATGTGATGGAACAGCAGTGCCAATACTGTGGTACAGTTCAAAACTAGATCCTCTCTAATGACTTAGAATTTACCAAACATTGTTAAACCAAGACATTGTGATACACCCTCCAAGACAGACTTACCCTCCAGCCTGTTTAAGACAGAACATAAGCAATACTGCATTAACACAAAGGACTCTCTGTCCAGATTTCCTCCAAAGCACTAAGTATACTTTCAACTAGAACTTCTCTAGACACTACTATTTAATATTGCCAAGATTGGTACATTTGTTCTTATTCCCAAGGAAGCTGAACAGAATTAAGTAAATTGCACATTTCTAATTCATCTGTACATAACAAAACAATAGAATCACCTTTACAATTAAATTAAATTTCAGGATTTTAATCTATTTAAAAGCCAATAAAAGATCTGTATTTTGATGTAACAAGATCATTGATTCTGTTAGGAAAAAGAGACCAAAAAAATAATAGCCTAAATATCTAGTTTTTGGGAAAATTTGGATCTATATACATGTCTCCTGATTGATTTAGCCTGAAGAGTAATTTCATTAACATTTGTAAAGTTTTTCCTGAAGATACAGTTCCAAAAATTTTGACCTGCATCTTTATCACTCATTTTTAGACATGCTGAGTAAAACATGCTGATGAACATTTGGCTACCAGGGAGCAGATATGGAACTTTTACACATGCTCTCAGTATCCTCACGTACACCTTCCACAACAACTGTTCTCCTACCCACCAAGATGGGGTGTGAGAAAATATTACATGTGTAGGAGTGATAAATTAAAGTTAGCTTCTTTTCTGACCTCTGTGAAGCAACTACCTTAGGACTTTTGTCTTGTCTTTGCCAGCACAACTGTGCAATTTTCCCCAAATCAGGGCCAGCAGATTCTGTTTCCTTTTACTCAGCAGATTCAGTTCAACATTTTCCCCATAGTCCTGTACATTATCATGCTGTGGCAGCAAAACCTTTTCAAAACCAACATAATGTTAACTTTGCAGCAGAAGCAAAGCCTTCTGATGTAAGTACAGATTGTTTCCTTTAGGTAAAGGATTGACTGTGGCTGTCTTATGTCCTCAGGATACCACAGGCACATCAGAAAACACCCCCAGCCTGCTGCAGCTTCCAGTTAGGAGCTCCCCAAAGCTTTCNCTTAGCCATAATTAGATCAATTCAATGGCAATTCTGCTAGGTTGGATCAGGTACCCATTTCAACAACTCTGACAATGTAAAGAGAGTGTTTTTTTTTTTGTTCTGCACACCAGTAGTTTCCTGCATAAGTGACCCTCTGTATAAGCAACATAACCTGGTTAATTACAGTTTCAATTATTTGCAGATACTGCCCTGTGGATTCAGTTGGCTGTGTAATGATCTTATGACCTAGACTCAGTTACAGGGAGGTGACATGACCCTGAATATCCTTCTGATCTTGGTAAGTTAATCTCTGCAAGATAAGGACAGCAGCTTTCAAGCAGAAGGTTTCTTCTCAAAAGATGTGCAACAGAAACAAGCCTACATCTGTGTAGAAGAAATATAGAAGTGAAAAAAACCAAAACCAGAAGAATAGTGTTTACAAAAAGGTTAATTTTACTCTTAGATCTAAGATTTATTTGACTTGTGAGAATTTATTTGAGGCAAGGATGTGATGGAACAGCAGTGCCAATACTGTGGTACAGTTCAAAACTAGATCCTCTCTAATGACTTAGAATTTACCAAACATTGTTAAACCAAGACATTGTGATACACCCTCCAAGACAGACTTACCCTCCAGCCTGTTTAAGACAGAACATAAGCAATACTGCATTAACACAAAGGACTCTCTGTCCAGATTTCCTCCAAAGCACTAAGTATACTTTCAACTAGAACTTCTCTAGACACTACTATTTAATATTGCCAAGATTGGTACATTTGTTCTTATTCCCAAGGAAGCTGAACAGAATTAAGTAAATTGCACATTTCTAATTCATCTGTACATAACAAAACAATAGAATCACCTTTACAATTAAATTAAATTTCAGGATTTTAATCTATTTAAAAGCCAATAAAAGATCTGTATTTTGATGTAACAAGATCATTGATTCTGTTAGGAAAAAGAGACCAAAAAAATAATAGCCTAAATATCTAGTTTTTGGGAAAATTTGGATCTATATACATGTCTCCTGATTGATTTAGCCTGAAGAGTAATTTCATTAACATTTGTAAAGTTTTTCCTGAAGATACAGTTCCAAAAATTTTGACCTGCATCTTTATCACTCATTTTTAGACATGCTGAGTAAAACATGCTGATGAACATTTGGCTACCAGGGAGCAGATATGGAACTTTTACACATGCTCTCAGTATCCTCACGTACACCTTCCACAACAACTGTTCTCCTACCCACCAAGATGGGGTGTGAGAAAATATTACATGTGTAGGAGTGATAAATTAAAGTTAGCTTCTTTTCTGACCTCTGTGAAGCAACTACCTTAGGACTTTTGTCTTGTCTTTGCCAGCACAACTGTGCAATTTTCCCCAAATCAGGGCCAGCAGATTCTGTTTCCTTTTACTCAGCAGATTCAGTTCAACATTTTCCCCATAGTCCTGTACATTATCATGCTGTGGCAGCAAAACCTTTTCAAAACCAACATAATGTTAACTTTGCAGCAGAAGCAAAGCCTTCTGATGTAAGTACAGATTGTTTCCTTTAGGTAAAGGATTGACTGTGGCTGTCTTATGTCCTCAGGATACCACAGGCACATCAGAAAACACCCCCAGCCTGCTGCAGCTTCCAGTTAGGAGCTCCCCAAAGCTTTCCCATTTGCCACATCTTTGGGCAGTTTCTTGTCTAATAACAATACAAGAGGATTTACTAGAGAGCAGTTTACACTGAACATCATTTTCCTCCCACCTTATTTTGTACCTAACTGCCAACTAGTAAAATTAATACCCATGAATTAAACTAGGACAGTACAGACCTTTCTTGATTTAAATAGTTTCTAGTATTTCAGTGTATTTCGAGGTCACCTACAGGGCCCAAAATAAAAACCATATGCAAACACAGACAGGCGTACCACAAGAATTCAGCACCTGAATTGTACAGTTAATATACATGCATCTATTAAAAAAAAAAAGAAACACTGCATTATTACCCTAAGATAACTACTGTATTACAGAAAACAGTATTAAGAGCATTCACATGACAAATATACTGAAAGGTCTCTAATGGCCTGGACAGTGTTCAATTGTTTTTTTAATATTAAACATTGCAAGGATGACAATCATCTGGTGCTTGTACTCCAAGTTAATCCTCTATGGAAACTGGAGTCTGAGGGGAAAAAGAGAAGCTAATTAATATAAATTATAGAAGCCAGTGACAACGCTGCCAAATTCTTCCCCCTGCAAGGGGAAACAGAGATTGTGAACCAAAGAAAGTTAATTAAACATGAAAGACAACCTGAATTAATGGACAGCCCTGCTGCAGATGCTCACTGACTCAAAAAAGCAGGACAAATTGATAAAGTTGAGCACCAAGGGACGCCTTGTTTTTGTGCTTTGCAAGCAGATAGAAGCAAGTACAGCTTGCCACTGCTCCAGGAGAGGAGGGAGCCACGTGTTACCATGGCAGGGCAGGACTCCAGCCTGGGATTAATGGACCATGCCTCATAAGCTGCACTGTGCTGGGTATATTCCTTCAGTTACTGTCACAAACAATCCTCTTTCATCTTGCACCAGGCAGAACGAGCTTTTCTTTGTGTGCAGTGTACAACCTACACACATGCTACACAGGTAGCTGGCAACAGCCAGTGTGTATGAACTGCTTACTGACTTCACATTCATTTCCCTGTATTGCTTGTTGCTCTGAATAAATACCACAGCTTATGAAAGGTGGCTGATTAGCTTTGTCACTATTCCCAAATGATGTCAGAACTTAAGGTACTACATTTGTAGCAAAGCCATTACTTGACTGCAAGGGGACATAAGACAAGAGTCACATTGGGAAAGCAGAGGGATACAAACTATTGCCCCAGAAGAAGGACATCCCTAAAACCTCCAGCCAGTTCTTCAGTATGAGGCCCTTGCAATGCTGCTGACACTAGAAGTGACCATTCACACTCCTGTGTTGTTCCATTGATTAAACATTGCTGACACTTGAAATGTGGGATTTGCCTGCAGCAAGATCTCTTCCTGTTCTGTTTTTAACCTTTTTTAATAATAAAATGAAAGAAATCTATGATTTTATAACTCATGCTACTGAGTTAATATGTTAGTAAGTACAACAGTAGTACCTGAATTTGCACTAACACCCAAATCATTCTTACTAATTACTTAAGCCACACACTGACATTATTATCCCCAGTGCTATTCTCAAATTGCCAGGATATTGACAGCATGGCCAGTATGTGAAGATGCATCCAAATCCTCCCAGTAAGCAGCTAATCCTGCAGAGCTCAGAAGAGAGTCACTGAAGGCAGCAAATCCTGGTTGTGAACAGCAGAGTGCATATTCCTGACACCAACAGCTCCCTTCGGCTGGAGGCAGTGCTGAACCACTAAAAGACTATTCCCATTTATGTTCATTTAGGTTTGTCTCTTTCTAAGGAACAGAGAGCACATGGAATTTGGATCTAGAAAGCCTTCAAAACAGATTCCTGTGTTGGGAAGCTCAGAAATAATTAATCGGCTTGACTGGTTGAGCCAAGAGCTTTGGGCACAGTGTGTATTTACCCTAAACCCACCCACTCCTGTAGCCCATTCCAGCCTGGCAGTAACACAGCTGCCAAGTCCCACTCCGGCCAGTGAACACCCCTGCTTTGCCCAGCCAGTCAAGGAAAGAGAAAGGAGTGAGGACAGCCCCAAAAGGCAAGCAGGGACATTTGCTGGGTAAGCACCTTCAGAGGCACACAGCTTTCTCAGCATGCCCTGCAGGACATCTTTCCTCCTCCTGCTGTCATGCTGTGCTGACTGCTAAGAGGCTGCTCACCTCTCCATTTCCACTCCTGCAGTGCTTGTCAGGCAAATGCTTTTCAGTCAGAGCAGGAGAGCTTCTCTTGAAAGCAGCAAAGCTGCCATGGGAAAACTAGGGACTGCAAGGACAGAAAGCTAACAAAAAAACACACAAAAAACCCACACACAACCAAAAGAAAAACAGAGGTGAACCAGGTGAAAATGGAGGTGAACTATTCACTATTTCTTTCAGTGTTGGCCACACATCCAGCTGCCATAAGTACCCTAAGGTAAATCCAAATGTCCCATGACATTATTAAGGCTCTGACAGTGGTAAGAAGTCTAGTGTATTGATGGGATGATTCCTTAATTCAGAACTATAAGAGCATTAACTTAGAAAGTCTCTATACTTCCAACTGAGAGTGGTCAACTTTTCCAATTCACACTGCCACATTTTAATTGAATTATCTGATGGTAAATATGCTTGACAGCATTTCAATTTTCGCTCTCAAATTCTCAGACTCACTTGTTAAAAGGTAAGCTTGGAAAACAGTGCCATCTAATGCTAAAGAACATAAAAAGATATTAGTAAAATAACATAATTTGTCTTACACTGATCTTCCACAAAATTCTACAATATTAAATAATAGCTTAAAAAAATGTTTAAAATGCATCAAATTTGGCAACAAATTATATTTTATGAAAGAACACCTAATTCAGGTGATTGAGAAGTACTTGCACTTAAATAGAGAATTCCAAAACTACTGTATTACCTTCATGGTCTTTGAGAGCCTTAGTGAACCTCAGGATCTATTTCAAATGAGATCTATTCCTAATCATCTTCCCATAGTCTGGAGGGAGGGCTTTCCTCTCAAGACATTCACCAAACTCTAGAGGGAGAGTTTTTCCTCTCAAGACCTTTCACCAACCATCTTCCCAAAGGTGGTTCTTACAGAGCAGTGAGGTGTGTGCAGAACTGGCAAGACTGGGTTTGTTTTACAGAACCTATACTTTGTATTAGGAATTTACAAATATGCTACTGAACAAGCCAAAGGCAGTACAGTAATGGGAAAAACTGAAGGTTTTTTGCAAGTTTAACAAATACTAGAAACCAAGAAAAGCTTCTCCTCAAGTAGTTCACATACTAACATCCAACCCAATATTAAAGAAATACACAGTTTATTGAATTATTGTAATTCATGTTCTAACATATGAATTCAAATTACATGGACAACAGAGTATTTGCAGCAATTTATTTGCAGCAATTTTCAGCTCATTGTCCTATTTCAGATTGTGAAGGGAAAAAATATTAACCAAAAAAAATAAAATAAAATCATATTTCACTGAAAAATACAAGCACCTTAAAAATGTTTAAATCATGCATCTGAATTAGACTACTTTCCTGACAGTCATCAAAACATTCAAGGTTCTCTCTTTAGACACCATAACCTTTTGCTTTTAACCTTTCAATTAGTTATTGTATCCAACAATAATCTTCTCCAAGCTGATCTGCTGAGCTGGGGAGTTTTGCCCCCCAGGCATCGTTCATGAAAATCACCCAAATATCACATCTGCTTCTTTTCATATTTACAACAGGACTAACCCAAACATCACAGAAAGAAACAGGAGGTATAGAAGATAAGGTTACTGCATTAATCACAATAAAGGTGTTTGGTTTTTTTTTAAATCATATTTCCTGTAGTTTAAGGAGAGTCCCTTACTGAATCCCCTCACAGTATGAGGCACACCAGCAATATTTGGGTTTCCCCCCTCAAATCAAAGGGCTGCTGGAAGACACTATATAAAAAAAGAACTTCCACTCTGAACACTCTGAAGAATAACATGCCATTGGGCTCACCTATCATCTTCTGGACAAAATCTAGAATGCAATAATCAAGCAGTTATCTGTGCTGTAAAAGTGGCTATAAGAAGTCTAGAAGGTCACATATCTTAAAAAACAAAGTTCCAGAAAAGAGAGGCAAGTACAGTCCAGCAGATCTGAGGTCTATAGATGGAGAACTGGTAGAAACCATAATAAAGAGAGCTTGTGCACACATAGATGAGTGCAATAGATCAGCAAAGGGTCAGCAGAGATTGTGTGAGAAAAGTCACACCTCACAGAGCTGTGGGGATTCTCTGAAGGAGTAGCTTTCTAGCTTTGTTAGAAAGACTCAGTTGCCAATCTTCTAAGGAAGCTGCAAGGAAGTTACTACAGTAGGAAAGAACAGCAGAAGGAATAACTTCGTACATCACTAAATATAAATAACTTATAACATCACTAAATAACCAGTTGCCATTTCTAAGTAGTTATAAAGAAAAATAAAAAATAAAAATCACACAGTAAATTGCAAGGAATTTTCCAGCAATTCTACAGGGAGTTCTTCCCATTCCACATGTCACTGTTCTAGCAATATCTTTTTGCTGAAACCTCTAGATTCCTCCAAACATCCTTCACCTTTTTTCAGATGGCCCCAAATTCCCAACCCTACCTTTCCTTTATGATCTTCAAAGATTTTCCCCTCAAATTTACATCAGCTCAGACTCCAAGCAATTGCACCAAAGCTAATGCATGCAAAAGAACTTGCTTTGTTTGTGGTGAAAGATCTCCCTTTCCCCCAGCAGTTCAGAACAAAGGGAGCCAANGACAGTGGTAAGAAGTCTAGTGTATTGATGGGATGATTCCTTAATTCAGAACTATAAGAGCATTAACTTAGAAAGTCTCTATACTTCCAACTGAGAGTGGTCAACTTTTCCAATTCACACTGCCACATTTTAATTGAATTATCTGATGGTAAATATGCTTGACAGCATTTCAATTTTCGCTCTCAAATTCTCAGACTCACTTGTTAAAAGGTAAGCTTGGAAAACAGTGCCATCTAATGCTAAAGAACATAAAAAGATATTAGTAAAATAACATAATTTGTCTTACACTGATCTTCCACAAAATTCTACAATATTAAATAATAGCTTAAAAAAATGTTTAAAATGCATCAAATTTGGCAACAAATTATATTTTATGAAAGAACACCTAATTCAGGTGATTGAGAAGTACTTGCACTTAAATAGAGAATTCCAAAACTACTGTATTACCTTCATGGTCTTTGAGAGCCTTAGTGAACCTCAGGATCTATTTCAAATGAGATCTATTCCTAATCATCTTCCCATAGTCTGGAGGGAGGGCTTTCCTCTCAAGACATTCACCAAACTCTAGAGGGAGAGTTTTTCCTCTCAAGACCTTTCACCAACCATCTTCCCAAAGGTGGTTCTTACAGAGCAGTGAGGTGTGTGCAGAACTGGCAAGACTGGGTTTGTTTTACAGAACCTATACTTTGTATTAGGAATTTACAAATATGCTACTGAACAAGCCAAAGGCAGTACAGTAATGGGAAAAACTGAAGGTTTTTTGCAAGTTTAACAAATACTAGAAACCAAGAAAAGCTTCTCCTCAAGTAGTTCACATACTAACATCCAACCCAATATTAAAGAAATACACAGTTTATTGAATTATTGTAATTCATGTTCTAACATATGAATTCAAATTACATGGACTTTTGCCCCCCAGGCATCGTTCATGAAAATCACCCAAATATCACATCTGCTTCTTTTCATATTTACAACAGGACTAACCCAAACATCACAGAAAGAAACAGGAGGTATAGAAGATAAGGTTACTGCATTAATCACAATAAAGGTGTTTGGTTTTTTTTTAAATCATATTTCCTGTAGTTTAAGGAGAGTCCCTTACTGAATCCCCTCACAGTATGAGGCACACCAGCAATATTTGGGTTTCCCCCCTCAAATCAAAGGGCTGCTGGAAGACACTATATAAAAAAAGAACTTCCACTCTGAACACTCTGAAGAATAACATGCCATTGGGCTCACCTATCATCTTCTGGACAAAATCTAGAATGCAATAATCAAGCAGTTATCTGTGCTGTAAAAGTGGCTATAAGAAGTCTAGAAGGTCACATATCTTAAAAAACAAAGTTCCAGAAAAGAGAGGCAAGTACAGTCCAGCAGATCTGAGGTCTATAGATGGAGAACTGGTAGAAACCATAATAAAGAGAGCTTGTGCACACATAGATGAGTGCAATAGATCAGCAAAGGGTCAGCAGAGATTGTGTGAGAAAAGTCACACCTCACAGAGCTGTGGGGATTCTCTGAAGGAGTAGCTTTCTAGCTTTGTTAGAAAGACTCAGTTGCCAATCTTCTAAGGAAGCTGCAAGGAAGTTACTACAGTAGGAAAGAACAGCAGAAGGAATAACTTCGTACATCACTAAATATAAATAACTTATAACATCACTAAATAACCAGTTGCCATTTCTAAGTAGTTATAAAGAAAAATAAAAAATAAAAATCACACAGTAAATTGCAAGGAATTTTCCAGCAATTCTACAGGGAGTTCTTCCCATTCCACATGTCACTGTTCTAGCAATATCTTTTTGCTGAAACCTCTAGATTCCTCCAAACATCCTTCACCTTTTTTCAGATGGCCCCAAATTCCCAACCCTACCTTTCCTTTATGATCTTCAAAGATTTTCCCCTCAAATTTACATCAGCTCAGACTCCAAGCAATTGCACCAAAGCTAATGCATGCAAAAGAACTTGCTTTGTTTGTGGTGAAAGATCTCCCTTTCCCCCAGCAGTTCAGAACAAAGGGAGCCAAATGTAAGAGCAAAACATTCTTTTTCCAAAACATGAGTGTTAGCAGAAGCAGTCCTGCTTTAAGCTTCCTCACTAGCCTGCTGGCCTGGGTGGATAAAGACCTGGCTGGGGTCAGCAGAATGCACCCAGCTTTCTTCTGGCAGGCTAAGGAACTGGTCACAGGAGAGAGATTTTCAGCAAACAGTGTCACCACTACAAAACACAAGATCAAAAAAGAGGGAGAGGGAAACCTTTTGGTTTCCTCTCTCAAATATTCTGTGATGGGGTGACTGGACAAATTAGTAATGTTGTATGTTTTTTTTCCTCTGTGATGTAAGAAGTGAGTAATCCTAGGCATAAGGTTTTTAGTTCCTACACAGTATCTACCTAAATGAGTATGCTGAATGAAATGGTTTCATAGTTCTGCAGCAAAGACAGCTTTACACTCCCCACCACTTGTACAATGTGTACTTCACACATTACTGTATTTGACAACAGAAAAACATATATTAACATTGTGAACTTTGGTATAAGTTCAATACACTAGAAAACATGTTTATGTTTGCCTTTCTTTCCACAAAAAGAAACCTAGTATAAATTATTCTGGTAGCTCATGGCAATTTTAAAATGGATTACCTCTCAATATACCACGTTCCGTTATGAACCATGAGAGGAAGAGTACTTTGATGATGCATGTCACAGTCTAGAAGCAGATGAGGCAGACAACACACTGATGCAATGCATTCCAGGGATTTATCAGAGAAAAAAATAAAATCCACATTTGTTCTCTTTAAATTAATATACGTGGCTATATATGTTTGATCCATCAAAACTGCTGACATCAGAATGTACAAAACCACACACCCAACACTGTAGTGGTGCTAGGGATAAGGACCATGTCCAGACGACANGTTCACATACTAACATCCAACCCAATATTAAAGAAATACACAGTTTATTGAATTATTGTAATTCATGTTCTAACATATGAATTCAAATTACATGGACAACAGAGTATTTGCAGCAATTTATTTGCAGCAATTTTCAGCTCATTGTCCTATTTCAGATTGTGAAGGGAAAAAATATTAACCAAAAAAAATAAAATAAAATCNCAGTAAATTGCAAGGAATTTTCCAGCAATTCTACAGGGAGTTCTTCCCATTCCACATGTCACTGTTCTAGCAATATCTTTTTGCTGAAACCTCTAGATTCCTCCAAACATCCTTCACCTTTTTTCAGATGGCCCCAAATTCCCAACCCTACCTTTCCTTTATGATCTTCAAAGATTTTCCCCTCAAATTTACATCAGCTCAGACTCCAAGCAATTGCACCAAAGCTAATGCATGCAAAAGAACTTGCTTTGTTTGTGGTGAAAGATCTCCCTTTCCCCCAGCAGTTCAGAACAAAGGGAGCCAAATGTAAGAGCAAAACATTCTTTTTCCAAAACATGAGTGTTAGCAGAAGCAGTCCTGCTTTAAGCTTCCTCACTAGCCTGCTGGCCTGGGTGGATAAAGACCTGGCTGGGGTCAGCAGAATGCACCCAGCTTTCTTCTGGCAGGCTAAGGAACTGGTCACAGGAGAGAGATTTTCAGCAAACAGTGTCACCACTACAAAACACAAGATCAAAAAAGAGGGAGAGGGAAACCTTTTGGTTTCCTCTCTCAAATATTCTGTGATGGGGTGACTGGACAAATTAGTAATGTTGTATGTTTTTTTTCCTCTGTGATGTAAGAAGTGAGTAATCCTAGGCATAAGGTTTTTAGTTCCTACACAGTATCTACCTAAATGAGTATGCTGAATGAAATGGTTTCATAGTTCTGCAGCAAAGACAGCTTTACACTCCCCACCACTTGTACAATGTGTACTTCACACATTACTGTATTTGACAACAGAAAAACATATATTAACATTGTGAACTTTGGTATAAGTTCAATACACTAGAAAACATGTTTATGTTTGCCTTTCTTTCCACAAAAAGAAACCTAGTATAAATTATTCTGGTAGCTCATGGCAATTTTAAAATGGATTACCTCTCAATATACCACGTTCCGTTATGAACCATGAGAGGAAGAGTACTTTGATGATGCATGTCACAGTCTAGAAGCAGATGAGGCAGACAACACACTGATGCAATGCATTCCAGGGATTTATCAGAGAAAAAAATAAAATCCACATTTGTTCTCTTTAAATTAATATACGTGGCTATATATGTTTGATCCATCAAAACTGCTGACATCAGAATGTACAAAACCACACACCCAACACTGTAGTGGTGCTAGGGATAAGGACCATGTCCAGACGACACATAACCAGCACCTTTATTTTCCTTGTATCTTTCCCTGACCTGATCTGTCAGCTACAAAGGACAGCCTCAATTCCTGCTATCCAGCAACTATAGGATTGTAACAGCTCCACAAGCACATGAGGGAAGTGCATGGTGCATTCCCAAATCCATTTACATATGCATGCTGCAGACACTGGAAAAAAGAACCAAGAGACTAAAGCACTATTACTGCCAACTGAAACAAAAGGAAAGATTCCATAAAGTCTATAATCAACTTGCCTAAGACTTTCAGATCTATTCTGAAGAGATTATTTAACTTTAGGAACAACGAAGAGATAATGTTAAGATGATGGAATTTCAGACAGCATGGTTTCCTAGAAAAAAAAAGAAAAAAAAAAAGGGAAAACCCCCAAACCAACAAAACCAACAACAAAACAACAACCTTTTAATTCTACTGTAGTGCTATTTTCTTTCTCAAGTCTTTTACATTGTGGTAAATATTCAAATAAACAATGTTCAGGGTAAGACTGATTGCTGTCACTCTCTATAATCAAAAGTGAGACTGTAGTGCCTCAGAACATAACGTGCTCTGTAAATGACTTGAGCATCCTGATTTAGTTCTGCCTGTTGACCTGCTTGATGTGACACAGTCACAGACATTGGGGCTATCAGCTCATCTGCATACAGCTCTCTGCAGTATTATTCCTTCTCTGCGTCTCCATGTCCCATTCTAGAGCACTGTGTGTGAACCCCCATAGTTCCACCCTGGGCTGGCTGTCCCCCAGCTGCTGCAGCTGCAGAGGGTTTGAGTGTTCCCTTTGCTCTGCTGTCCTGCTATGATTCCAAAGCACCGGGGAAGATGCTTCTCATTTGTAAAGCAGAAGCTTCCAACTATCCTGCTAGTGCCACTGGTGTGACCCAGCAAAATCAGATCCAGATTGAAAGTGGGAGGCACAGGGGATTAGGATCATTAGCCTACATCTCCCACTGTGCCCCAACACTAACTCATCCATTCTCAAAGGCAGCTTTCCTCCAATTCCATAACACAATATATGGGATGCAGATGTTAGACTTGCACATCAAGCCCCACAGCAGATGAGAAGCTGAAGCATTGCTTGTAGCTGAGAAATGTGCACCTCCTCTCAGCAAAACACTGAGCTGTGGAGCTGCCCTTATCAGTCTGCCCGAGTTCAACATGCCTATCACGTGCTGCATGCAGACAGCATCCCCCCACCCCTGTCACAGCAGCCTCCATCTCCAACTATCTTCCAAAGCCATCAGGTTCATTTTTATA
Source organism: Ceyx cyanopectus (assembly GCA_013401355.1). Lineage (NCBI taxonomy): Eukaryota > Metazoa > Chordata > Aves > Coraciiformes > Alcedinidae > Ceyx > Ceyx cyanopectus. Next base: position 50,882 of record VYZU01035831.1, read on the forward strand.
ATTACGTGAACACGACCAGAAGTATAATCCTATATAAATTACATTTTGCCTCACAGTAAATTTCCTCATCCTGTTGCAAGTCCCTGAGCCAAGGCACAAAAACTGGTGCATCTGAAACCGTAAGGCATTAAAAGTGGATTCTTGCTTTTTGATTACTAAATTTAACCTGCCAAATTTACATTATTAAGCAAGTGTAACACATCACTGAATTGTAAATGCCCATCTAGTACCCTGTTCTCACAATCCAATGTAGTTATTAGCATAAACTAAAAACAGTCACTGTAAATTAGAGATGGAACAGTAAGCCTTGGAGAAACTCACATTGCACAGATTTCATACCCACAGTACATGGCTTTTCCAGAAGTTAATTCTAGTTGTGACAAGACTGGACTGTCTTTGAGAAATATAATGAAAATGCAGTTCCTGTGCTCCTTTTGTGCACAGAAGAGAAAACAGCACAGGCAGTGTAGAAAACAAAGGAGAATTTTGTCTCTTGAGGTAAACAGAAGTATTTATGATTTCTGAAGGTATCACACATCTAAACAGAAAAACCAAAATAAAAGCAATAAGCAACAGGGTGATGATCCTGTACTCTTCAGCTAAAACAGTGCTGAGATTCTGTTATTCTACTCCAGTAACACTATTTCTTGACCATTCTTCCTCTTGCATTTCAGTCTTTCCCAGATAAAGTATCCCCAGTAACTGAGAACCCCATTATCCAGACTGGACTGTATTTATTCAGCACCTCTATCCCAGTTTGCCAGTTTCCTGGGGTCTCTTCCTTTTATGGGGAAAAAAATCATCTACTGCATTTAATGAGCCACGTCTCCTCAACCACAGCAGTCACTGGTTTGTGCACATTTTCACAGCAAATGACTTCTAGGATCAACATGTCATCTTAGAACTACCTAGCAGAAAGTGAAACACATTCTTTCTAGTTTTACATACTGCAGAAGTGATTAGGTAGTACCTCACATCATTTTAGCAGTAATGATTCACTTCTAGTCAGAAAGGCACAGAAATTCCTCTTTCAACAGGAATTCAGCTCAGCAGTAACAGAAGTGTAAGTTTGAATTTGTCTGAAGCTTTTCATGCTTTGAGCCTTGGTTATGAGCCCCATGACTTAAATCTTGGTCTCATACAAAAAGAGAGAGAAGGGATAGACAGAGATAATGAACTCAGCTTCACAGTACTACCTCCACCTTATTTGTTGTTCTTTCTCCTTAGACTACTCAATGGAGTCCATAAATGGAAGTTGATCTCTAAATTAAATGTGTTCCATGATGACACAAATATCTGCAAGTAAAACTGAGGTTTATGTTAGTGCTGCCTATACCACAGTCAGAGAATAAACTGTGGTCTTGTCCACCACTGTAGGTTCCTTTTTCCAGGGATGCAGTTATTCCCCAGAATGAATGTCAATCAGATTGCTCAGCCAGCCAGTCTCTGAGCTATTTATTCTAAGATTTGCACTCACCACAGTCTTATCTTCAGCATTGCACTTCTCAAAGATCTTGTTGTTCTTTGGACTCTTCAGAGGTATCTAGGATCTAGTTACAGTTCCTTCTATCCCTCTGCTGGTGGAAAAGCCAATTTAGTGTTCCTCTTCTTTAACCCTGAATCCTTATGCTATTAGCCACAGAACAAACTGATCATAAAGTTCCCTATTCCTGAACTGGAATGCTAACTGCTCTCAGCTATCAGGCACACTCAAATTTATGTGATCTTTCAAGAAGCTGAAGGAGGACAAGTAGTGACAGTAACACAACTGTTTCAACAGCCTTCCACTTCATCACAGTCAGAACCAACTTGAAACTTTACATGGACTTCCGTGTACTGTGAATACCTCCACATCCATGCAGCAGGAACAACTATAACATTTTCTTTCCATTGCCTATCCCCAATGCTACTTTCAAAAACTAGAAACAAGTTTGAGAAAGAGGACACCACACCATGCAGTGAAATTAGAACAAGAGTTTCAGACTACTTATGCCACCCTGAAGACAGACCCTGAAACAGGTTACCTTGAGAGATTCAGTAGTCTTCATGCTCAGGAGACTCAGCAAGAGAATTACTACTTTTTTTTATTATTATTTGGACTGAAGCAGTGAAGAGAGGGAAGAAAGAGCCAGGCCTTTACTCAACATTTCCGATCTCAATTGCAAACAAAACCAAGCAAACAACAACAACAAACAACCCCAGTAAAAGACCACCCTCTATTGGTCCTGGAATTGGAGAAGTCAGGCACAGTTTTACAGCTCCCAGATTCTGGACAGGAACTGGGTGAAGCTATGACAGCTCAAAAGAAACATCATCTAGCAGCTGAAGACCCACTAACCTCTTTGTTTCAGTAACAGCACCATGTGAGTGACTCAGCATGCCCCCAGATCCTCTTTAAGGAGACTGCTAGCCCCAGGCAAAACCCCATTTATTGTTTCTCCTGCTTTTGCTCTGTTCAACCCCACACAGCTAAGTTAGCACCACAGTCTGTGGGGTCAAGAAAAAAATGATGGGAAATACCCACTTGAGAAGTTGTTTCTTACATTGCTTTCAAGGAGTCAGCTTTGTCCCAGGGCTGTAAGCTGGCAGTGTCAGGCAGATATTCACAGAGACAGACTTTGGGTGATGTTAGGATACCTCCAAAACAAAAGGATGGTCAATAAATGACCATGGCTGAAAAACTTCAGTTGACTCAAAAATATTTTTTCAGTAGGCTCAGTAAAACTAAAGATGATTCATGATTCTATGATCCTGATAGAGGTTATCACCTCACAGATCATTTTAGCAAAAGAAAAGATTCTTTGAAAAAACAATGACCAATTTTGTGGGCAGTTTATAAACTGATTCTACCAGCAACAGCACCAAAATATTTTTGCTGCACCGTATTTTACAATAGTTGTAGTAAACACATAGGCAAAAAAAGTGTCTTATGTCTAAGTAGTATCTTTCACTGGAGAAAATAGCTTTTCCTGGAAAAGCCAGACAATATTCCAGACATAAAAGCCCTCATTTATACCCAAAATGGAAGCAGCAGTTTCCAAGGTACACATGAGGTTAGCAGAACTGATCAAAGTTTAGGTATAGATCAAGCAGACCATCTTTTAAAGAAAGGAGAAAAGAAATCAAAAAATCTTTAGCAAAAATATAACTTCAGACCATTGAAAACTTAAGTTTACTCATGCTGAATAAGTGTCTCTTGAACAGAAAAATAATACCTATAATTGTAAGGAGGTCTGGATGAAACACCCAACAAGGTTATCTTGTTTTTCAGCACAGAACAAACAAAAGAAAACTTTTTCTCAGTAGTAGGCACATTAAACTTCCCTTTTGGTTTAGAAAATTTGATAGGAGTAGTAGTTTCAAAAGCCTTTCAAAATTCTTCATAAACAGGTCTCCTTTGCACAACCATTGCAACTACATGTAAACAGGAACTCCATTCCCTTCTGAGCAAAAGATAATTTACATTTTTGTCTATTTCAAGCAGGTAAACACATCTCCTTTTTACTCTTCTATTAGAACATTACTGGTTTATCCACTATTTCTAAGAACATGTTCCATCTACATAAACTGCAAGCAAGCCTTTAGCTCTTAAGAGACAAATAAACATCCTTTCACAAAGGAATCAGTGAAGATACAGGTAGAAACCCACAGCTGCAAGCTAAAACAGTAAGTGCTTTGAGAGAATATATGTACAAAACAAAAAGTAAGGTGCACGTAGATTTTCATTTCCCTTATATAAAAATTAGGGAGACTCCTTTTACAACTTGGCTGCATTAAGAAATATCAATACCTTCCTATCATTTTAATGATGCTGCTGGGTCAGTTGAAGTTAATGGAGTTGCACCATGGATTAATTCAGACCAATTAAGGTGGCAAATTAATTCAAGGTTTCTTACTGTTGCACAACAACAAAAGGAAAAGAAACTGCAAAAGCTTCAACTGCTGTCTGCTCCAACTCTTTGCCCTGAGCTGTGGAAACACATCCACATACCTGAGCTGAAGTGGCTAAGAGAGTTATTAGGATCCTGAGGTATTTCAGTTTGGAAGGCAATTCAGATCTCCATCAAAGCAGGGGGAGCAGCAACCCTGAACAAAAGCAGCCATGGCACAGCAGCTGTCAGAGGTAACAGTCTAAGGCAGAATTGCCAGGCTCAGCAGGCCTGCCTGTTGACAGCCTCAGAAGGGTCACAACATGATGCAGGTAGCTCCTGCTCTGCATTCTGCTGTGTAACAGCTCCCACTCCCTTCTGATCCTTTCAGAACACCTTCTACCCAGCTGAGCTAACTCTGATCTTATTCAGGTCAAAGAGACTTTTGACACTTAAAGGACTTTGACCCCTTTACCCATAACAGCATCCAGGATTTTGTAGCTCATTACAGGTACAACCTACTGCCTACAATCTGGAGCACTGCAGGGAATATTCCCTACACTGTTTGCCTCTCCTGGCACTCCTGCAACATGGTGCCCACAATCCCTTCACACACTGGTAGAATACAATCATACAGGTTGGAAATTACCTTTAAGATAGTCAAGTCCAACCATCTCCTAAACACTAAACCATGTCCTGAAGTGTCACAGCCAGATGTTCTTTTAACACCTCTAGGGATCTGGTTTCTACCACCTGCCTGGGCAGCCCATTCCAGTACCTACACACTCCCTCATAAAAAAAAAAAAAAAAAGATTCCTAATATCCAACCTAAACGTCCTCTGGTGCAACTTCAGTCCATTTCCTCTTGCACTATCACTAGTCACCTGGGAGAAGAGACCAATAACTCACTGCACTGCAACATCCTCTCAGGGAGTTGTAGAGACCTCCTAAGCTCTCCTCTCAGACTCCCCGGGTCCAAACCCACCATTTTCTTAATTGATACAACATTTGCCTGATTTATATTTTTGTGTCTTTTAGTAAGATAGAATTAAAGCTTATCAGAGACAAAAGAAGCCACAAAATGAATTCAGAAGCTCAAATGGGTAGAACTTTAAAAGGCTGATTCTGAGAAGCTGTACCATACACTCCATAACTGCTTCTAATTGAAATGTTTCAAGAGGATTTTCACTGAACTCAATTTCATTACCAAGTGTTTATGATCCTGGATGTTCTGTGATTATGTGAAGCTTTTATCATAGATCAATAGAATGTTTTGGTTGATTTGGCTTTTTTTCTTTTCTATATGATGGACACTGCCATGAGATCTACAGTGAAATGCATTCCTCCTGCTCCTGCAATAATGTACATATGTAATTTTGAATTATAGAAGGCAATACTTTTTTTTGGTGTTGTTACTTTTAGTAACACAAATCAGGCCAGCTGGAGATGTTATTTCTACCCTGGAGACTCTTGTGCAATGGTTTAAATTGTAAAGGGAAACAAGTGATTCTAGCTTTTATGATAACACAATTCACAGTGACTTCTCCTGCTATTATTTTTCCTGGGAATTGCTACACACTGCAGACTAACCATAAACTTGTATGAGCACTTTGAGAGAAATACACATTTAGAAGTTTATTTAGCAAGGTAAAAGATTACACTGAGAAGAATACATTAGCATACACTAAGAAGAATAGAGCCAGATCCATACCATGGCTTAATTTTCCTCATGCACATGCAGTCAAATGACTTTAGAAGTCTTACTTCCAATTAGATGCAAAGTCCTAATCTTTACATTCCAGTCAAGTCCAGACTAACACAAATTCCTTTGTCAGAATCACTGAGAAGAGTTCTTCTTGGGCAACACGAATGACAATCTGAGTGACAGAACTATTTTTTTTATTAGAAGTTTCCAAAAGTAGTTTTAAAATGAGCAACTGAAGTGAAGGCTGATAAGGCTGAAGGAATTACACTGGCACTTTGAAGAATTATTGTGTCCTATGGACAATTCTTTCACTTTAAGTAGTCTCTGTAAGGCCAGAACACCCACCTTTCATTTGACAAGAAAAATTACCTCTCTCCCAAACAACTGTTTTTTGCAAATAATACGAATGACAGCAATTTCCAAATCCATGTGGAAAAAGAGGCAAGCTCCTTTCCACTACCATGCTTTAAAAACAGATCTGTACATGCTATCAGAGGAGCACAAGAAGAAAGGTTTGCTAACACCCCTCAGGAATGACTGGAGTCTCAACACAGAAACACACCCTACTGCATCCTCATGTTCTAACTGAAATGTTTTGCTATAACCTGTATTTCTCAAAATCCTAGAGATTTCACCCAAGCTAACTGTTTCTTCATATCATTTTCAGTCTATAGTGCATGTGTAAAAAAACCACATAACTAAAGCTCAAATAAGGGTTTTGACAATATATTACATTTCCAACAGGTTCTCATACTTTTTTCCTCCCACATAACACATCTTTCTATTTTTTTACAGCATGAAGATTAATTTCAATAAACACCCTTAAATGAAAAAGTCAGTTGCATCTTATAATAGAAATTATATAAATTCCCCCTTTTCTATCTGCTCTTTTTGCATCCCTATATATATTTTCCACATCCTGAAAATAGTATTAGCTTTATGAGACAGTTAAGATAAGTCTATCTTCTAGCACAGCTGGCAAGAGGCAATGTAAAAAAAAAAATAGTGTGGAAAGAGTTCATTCTGCAATAGGAATTGTTATGAAGAGTATATGAAAGAATTACACCAATGAATTTTCTTCACTCAGGAGGAACATCAACCTAATAGTTCTGTAAAAATGGCAGGAAACTGCTGTGAAAGAAACTTCCTTCTCCATGGGGTCTAGAAAGGAAGAGGCTACTGGACTAGTAAACTTCAATTTATCCCTGTATCTAACTTGAATGTTATATATTGAAACGTAAGATCTGTAGATAAAAAGTTAGCCTCTTCCCCTTTTATATTGCTACCTCCACAGAAAAATATGTGGCTACTTCATTAAAGAGTTTAACTGCTTTGAATGTGAGGACTTGATCTTCTTTGCAATATTCAAGATTCCTCACAAAAACACACAAACTAGATTTTCAGTTCACTGTATTTATTGCCAAGTCCAGGTCTAAGAATAGTATGTTTTCATGCACGATGTCTCTATCCTGAAGTCATAATTCCATTCTTTTCCATTGAATAAAGTTTGGAATAAGCAATTCCTCAGAATTATTGTATATAAACATTTCACAAATAAAAGGGTCAATAAAAACATGATAGGAATAAAGGAATGTAGCACACAAACACGCTTGGTGTGCTTTTGCACCTTCTAACAGAAGAGGAGGAAAGGTCTACAGCCTAAATTGCCTCTAATTTACAAAGGGTTAAGTATCACTTAAAAAGTATTATTCCATACTGAAGACAGAGATGGCCAGAAGCGTTCTGTTTGCTTTTGTTGCCATTGGTTTTAGTTTGGTCAGGGTCTTTAATATGCAATACAGATTGTAGTAAATTGTAATTACTTGTCATGGTGTCTCTCTGAAAAAAATATTAAAATTAATTCCTTGTTCTGTAAGAATGTGACACATGAGACTTTTAGTTGTTTTCCTGAGTGGAAGTTTAAATTTATAAATAGAAAACAGTTCATTGCCAATGTGGTCAACAGCTGCATTATTGTGAGAGACTGGGCTATGGAGAGAGCTGACAAACGACTGCAGGAGAGCTGTCTCATGCAAAGGATTCAGTGAGGAGGAAGCACAAGGTGTCTGTGTGGGAGCTGGGCAAGTGAACAGAGCTCGAAGTTTTAATAGCACAATGAAGATGACATGTAAAAATAAGATATGGAAAAAGCCTAGATGGCAGAAAGAGAAAGGTGCAAAGCTCCAAGTGAGTGAGGAGCCTGGAAACAGTAACCTCTCCTCACCCTGTTCTTTGTCACTGCAGTTCAATTCCTTAATTTATTCTACTCTGACACATTTGCAACTTCAGTCTTCTGGAAGCAATCAACAAGTCTGTCGCTTAGAATGAAGACCAAACTGATTGTCAAAGCTAAATGGTAGTTTGCAAGATTGCCAGAATTACTCTTTAAAAGAAATATATTACANTCTGTAAGGCCAGAACACCCACCTTTCATTTGACAAGAAAAATTACCTCTCTCCCAAACAACTGTTTTTTGCAAATAATACGAATGACAGCAATTTCCAAATCCATGTGGAAAAAGAGGCAAGCTCCTTTCCACTACCATGCTTTAAAAACAGATCTGTACATGCTATCAGAGGAGCACAAGAAGAAAGGTTTGCTAACACCCCTCAGGAATGACTGGAGTCTCAACACAGAAACACACCCTACTGCATCCTCATGTTCTAACTGAAATGTTTTGCTATAACCTGTATTTCTCAAAATCCTAGAGATTTCACCCAAGCTAACTGTTTCTTCATATCATTTTCAGTCTATAGTGCATGTGTAAAAAAACCACATAACTAAAGCTCAAATAAGGGTTTTGACAATATATTACATTTCCAACAGGTTCTCATACTTTTTTCCTCCCACATAACACATCTTTCTATTTTTTTACAGCATGAAGATTAATTTCAATAAACACCCTTAAATGAAAAAGTCAGTTGCATCTTATAATAGAAATTATATAAATTCCCCCTTTTCTATCTGCTCTTTTTGCATCCCTATATATATTTTCCACATCCTGAAAATAGTATTAGCTTTATGAGACAGTTAAGATAAGTCTATCTTCTAGCACAGCTGGCAAGAGGCAATGTAAAAAAAAAAATAGTGTGGAAAGAGTTCATTCTGCAATAGGAATTGTTATGAAGAGTATATGAAAGAATTACACCAATGAATTTTCTTCACTCAGGAGGAACATCAACCTAATAGTTCTGTAAAAATGGCAGGAAACTGCTGTGAAAGAAACTTCCTTCTCCATGGGGTCTAGAAAGGAAGAGGCTACTGGACTAGTAAACTTCAATTTATCCCTGTATCTAACTTGAATGTTATATATTGAAACGTAAGATCTGTAGATAAAAAGTTAGCCTCTTCCCCTTTTATATTGCTACCTCCACAGAAAAATATGTGGCTACTTCATTAAAGAGTTTAACTGCTTTGAATGTGAGGACTTGATCTTCTTTGCAATATTCAAGATTCCTCACAAAAACACACAAACTAGATTTTCAGTTCACTGTATTTATTGCCAAGTCCAGGTCTAAGAATAGTATGTTTTCATGCACGATGTCTCTATCCTGAAGTCATAATTCCATTCTTTTCCATTGAATAAAGTTTGGAATAAGCAATTCCTCAGAATTATTGTATATAAACATTTCACAAATAAAAGGGTCAATAAAAACATGATAGGAATAAAGGAATGTAGCACACAAACACGCTTGGTGTGCTTTTGCACCTTCTAACAGAAGAGGAGGAAAGGTCTACAGCCTAAATTGCCTCTAATTTACAAAGGGTTAAGTATCACTTAAAAAGTATTATTCCATACTGAAGACAGAGATGGCCAGAAGCGTTCTGTTTGCTTTTGTTGCCATTGGTTTTAGTTTGGTCAGGGTCTTTAATATGCAATACAGATTGTAGTAAATTGTAATTACTTGTCATGGTGTCTCTCTGAAAAAAATATTAAAATTAATTCCTTGTTCTGTAAGAATGTGACACATGAGACTTTTAGTTGTTTTCCTGAGTGGAAGTTTAAATTTATAAATAGAAAACAGTTCATTGCCAATGTGGTCAACAGCTGCATTATTGTGAGAGACTGGGCTATGGAGAGAGCTGACAAACGACTGCAGGAGAGCTGTCTCATGCAAAGGATTCAGTGAGGAGGAAGCACAAGGTGTCTGTGTGGGAGCTGGGCAAGTGAACAGAGCTCGAAGTTTTAATAGCACAATGAAGATGACATGTAAAAATAAGATATGGAAAAAGCCTAGATGGCAGAAAGAGAAAGGTGCAAAGCTCCAAGTGAGTGAGGAGCCTGGAAACAGTAACCTCTCCTCACCCTGTTCTTTGTCACTGCAGTTCAATTCCTTAATTTATTCTACTCTGACACATTTGCAACTTCAGTCTTCTGGAAGCAATCAACAAGTCTGTCGCTTAGAATGAAGACCAAACTGATTGTCAAAGCTAAATGGTAGTTTGCAAGATTGCCAGAATTACTCTTTAAAAGAAATATATTACAATTTTAGCAAGGCCATTAATGTCTCAGTCTAAAGCAAGTACAATGGACATTCATTTTCCTGTGTCAGTGTTAGTACACACTTCTGGATAAGCTATGGCTGTAGCCATTCTTGTTTACTTCTCTCATCTTCCAAACTCCCCCTGACAGACCCACACAAACTGTGCTAGTTCTTCCCTGCTTTGCAGTCACATGCAGAAGCCTCAGCTAGGAACAGGGCCCTCAGTGTGCTGCACATCAGGAGCAAGACAATCTCTGCCTCAGAGAGCTCTCAGGTTAAACAGCCAAGACAGGCAAATGATAGGAGAAATAATGGAAAAAGGTGGAGATAAAGTTGCTTGCCCAAGGTCACAGAGCAGGCCAGGAACAGAATCTCTATCTCTCTTCCCTTCCTAATAGGTCACATGTCTTCTCACCTTTAGCTAAACTTTCTTCTCTCCTTCTTCTCCTCAATTATGAATAATTCATCCTCCAGCTCTCAGGTCAAGATTGCTGTTCAGGTACAATAACTAACCAGATAAAAAGATCAGTATTTTTTGTATGGTAGCATAAAAAGTGTGGTAAGATGAAAACACTTCAGCCGTGAATGTTGCTACTGTGGTTTCTTTATCCATATGCATTTAGAATTGCTTTTTTGTTACTGATACTAGTGTAATCAATTTTGTCTCTCTGTCTGCCAGGATTTAATTTCTGCAATTCATAGCTTGAAATGTGAGGAAATTCTACATGTGGAATAGCTTCAATGCTTCCTCTACCCTATATTTTGAGTTTACAGTGTTTAACATGGTAACAAAGTTTGGTAGCATAAAGGAGAATCATGAATACTGCCAGTGACAGAAGTTCATCACTTTTACATATAAGACTGCATCACCCATCCAAATGCCTTGGAGCCTCAAACAAATTCTGATTAGTAACTTGAGACAGATAAACAAAATTATTTTCTTGACATTGACTAAATTAAGTCACTGCATTGAATAAAGTTGACTGACCTGGTTTCTGAAAGTGCTAGGTACAACTTCTGCTGACCATGACTGTGCTAATCAACTGACAGGCTGTTTAAATATAGGTTGTCTTTGCTAAATTACCTTCAATCAGATGGTCAGAGAGTGCCCTTTGGCTACCTTCTAATTACAGTATAACATCTAAAGCAGTTGTAAATAACATGCCCTAAGCCTTTAAAGGGAACAATGATCCCATGTCTTCTGTCATTATCTGTGTCATCATCCACACACAATTTCTGTACTTTTCTGATGATGTTCTCTTCATTTGAGGGGTTCAACACTCACACTGCAAACTGCTATCTAATTTTAAATCACACATTTACAAAATGGAGATCATGTAATGATTACTGATTGCTTCATTAAGGAAACAAGATGGGTACATTACACAGGGAGAAGGAATAAACAACAGTGAATTTCTTGCAGTTGTCCAATCAGCTGTGCACATCTCCCACAGCAGAATTGTATCCCTGGGAATTTATGGACAGGGTGGCCCCTCTTAACCACCCATCAGCCTCCAGTGAAAACTGCAGGATTTTGAGATTACTTTGCCCAAATATCACAATGTATTGTTTGAAGACAGGATGGTCTGATTAAAGACTATCTGACCACTCTGTCCAACATCCATGTAGATTACATGGCCTAACTTCAGATGCTGAAATACATCACATGTATTTCTTAATAGTATACTTTATATAATAAAATTGCAATGTTGTGTAGGACTGCAGAACAGTGAAGAACAAGTTGAGGAACTTCTCAAAGGGAAGCTTGGATGCTGATGTCTGAGTGCAGTGCACCAAATGAGAAACTGTTTATCAACTTCAGGACTCTAGGAGTGATGTGAGAGGAGACAAACCTCAGATAAAGGGATGGCTGCACTTTGGTCAGTAGAGCAGGTGAGATGGCATTGCTCTGGTAGATTGTGGCTGAGTATTGTGACCACCTGAGGAAGAAATCAATTCTTGGGTTCCAAAGAGCAGGCAGGTTTCTCTGACTACAACATAATTCTTCCTTGCTTATGACAAATGCCGTATCAACAAGCAAAGAGAAACACAGAAATGATGCCATAAAAACAAAGAATCATGCATCTTCAAGCTCAGTGACTTTGCTCAGCAACATGTTATAAATTGCCTTGCATGTGAGTTCAGAACTGGACATAGTGACTTCTAGAGAGATTTTCATCTCTACCTCATTCCACAGTTCTATAAGCTGCACGTTTGGCCTCTCATTTCAAAGCTTGCCAAACCCCCATTCAGGTTCATAGATCACTTTTCTTGAACAGAAAAGGAATGGAAAAAGGCTTTAAAGGCAGAAAAATCCTACTACTTACTTGTGTTTAAATTCAGCAAGTTTTACAATAGGAAGCAGAAATAGATTTTTTTTAAATCTATTGTGTTCTATTTACAGAAAACTTCCTGTCATCTTTCCTGAAAATAATTTCAGAAAGCAGTCATGGCTCTTTCAGTTCCAAGCAAAAACATGCCTGAGACCTCAGTATTAGAAATACTAAACACTAAAGATAGGTCAATCCCATGGCCAAGGGAGGGAAGGTGTGGTTAACTTCATCGACATTCATACATATTGGATTTAGAAATAAAAAATAATCCATACTCCCTTAACTACCTATCCTTAATCTAAAAGCTTCACATTTTCTACCACTTTCCTTTAATTCAAAACATACTTTTATTTTTCTGCAATAATTTTCCCTGCTGCATTGTCTTTTGAAATCCAATAGCATTGTGAGCAGACAGCAAATTAGTCTGCAAGTCATTAAAAAGACAGGCTGAAATATGGACTAGCAATACAATCAAAACATAGAACCATAATACTATAAGAAATATTGAGCTAATACTATGTATAATTGAATTTCTAATGCCAGCTTCAGCTTATAGAATCTCACGTGCCTGATACTAACACTGTAAAACAAGCAACATCAGGAATTAGCTCATAAAGAACAGGTGCTACATGTGACTTTTAACCTCTTGGCAGTTAAAGGTTATGCCAAAAAACTGACCTTCTCCCAGGTAGAAACTGTATGTTGTGTACTGTACTGCAATTCACCCCTCACATTGCCCATGCTGTGCTACACCTGGGAGGATGTGCAGCAGCCCTTGGCCAGGAGCTGCTCCTTGGATTGAACTCAAGGTTATCAACAGTATCCCAAGCAAAGCAGATCCTCTGCAGCTCAGCTAGAGAAGGAGGAGGACAGAGTTCAGAATGTCCCCTACCACCACTGGACATCAGCTGGAGTGGTCACAGTTATAAGCAATGCTTCAAGCAATTTAACTGCAGTGCACAGCAGTGAAGAACAGCAACCACCACACATGGGAAGCACTATTTAAGTTATGACCATGAACTATTGAATGCAAGATGTTCACATTGTTTTTCTGGTGAACTACCAAAGAGGAAGAGGCCTCACTTCTCATTTTCATTGGCATAAATGCACAGTGACATTGTATCTTTGTGTTCCCTCAAAATTTTAGGAGGAAATTAATGTGAAGTGGATCTAATGTGAACCAGACCTCGAAGCCTCCAAAACACAGTTTCCTGAAAGCATGTTTAACAGCAGCCAGACTCTTCCCACTAATTTCATTTCTACCAGCCAAGAAGACTCAATACTTCTGCTTGCATCAAGTATCTTCAAAATCTGCCTACTGCTCTACACAACCAATTACTTTTCTCTGTGATGCTCCAATTATTTTTTGGTCCAAGCAATGTTTACACTCATTAAAATTCACTACAGTTTTAATACACTGATTAATGTCATAAGTTATGCTGCTATACCAGAGACATATATAACACAACTTCTTTCTTGTTCTAGGACTTTTTGCACAGCAGGGGGGGTGGATATTACAAACTTTGGGTAACCAGAAGCTACATGCAAGTTTTTATTTCAGTGTATTCAGTTCTACAAACAAGGATAACTATTAAGGAATGCAATTCACCTTGGTAAAATAGGTAAACATCTCTCAGCTGTGTACAACCATAAGGATATCACACCATTTTTGTCTAAACAAACCCTCTGCACCTCGAGTAGAAAAGAGGGAAAGACAAGCCTCTTACCTCAGCTTAGATGCCACCAGTTCTGACAATGGCCTGCAACTTCTGTGAACATTTTTCCATCACCTGTAAAAAAAACACAAAAATATTTGCTGAGGTAGGAAGTGACTGATTCTATACTGATGAGTAAAGGCATTGCCTTGCCTCCCCTCCCCCCTGAAAAAAAAATGGCATTTATGCCCAGTATCAATCCCAAACCCATTTAAAAATAAGTTCTCCATTCCAAGTCCAGCAGCACTAGACAGTTGGTAGAAGATGCTGAAAAAAGACCAAAACAAAAGACCAAAACAAAATCCCAAAGCTGAATCAGTTCAAAGACAGACTACACCAAATTCATTTCCAGAAACTTCAACTTAACTATTTCTCCAGTCTATGAAGTAGTCTACATAAACTACAACCTAGTTTTATGTTCATTAACAAAGAATTAAAGGATGGTAATATAATTAATGCTAACCATGATATGGTTATGGAAAAATGCATCTCAACTAACTTGATGACATTATAAATTTGTATTAAAAAAAATAAATAGCTTGATGTAGCTAGAATTTTATGGGGATAAATTAGACCTGGTACTTCCTGAAATGTTGACTGAGAATCTCAAATGAAAAAGTCAATACATGTCATGTGCGAATCGAATTAAAAGCTGATTAACTGACAAATCTCAGTTGAAAGTCTAAGCAGAAAATCCTCATCAGGGGAGCAGAGTTTTAATGGGTTCCCGCAGGCTCTACAGGTTTTTAATAATTAATTTTTTTACAATTAGCCACCTGATGGGAAAAAAAAAACCAACCAGCACAATGCAGAGACTGAAGAAATGGTGAGCAAGAAGCAGAGCGTGTCAGGGATGCACAACCACCAGCACCAGTGGAATTGAGTGCAACATACCCTTTAAGAACACTGAGTGTAAACACAGGCCAGCACCTGGGCAGAGAGAAGGATTCTTTCTCAGTCACCCTGTCACTGGGCAGCAGTGGAAGTGAGCACTGGCCCAGGCTGCCCAGAGAGGCTGTGGAGTCTCCTGCTCTGGAGACTTGGATCTGTTCCTGGGTGGGCTGCCCTGGGTCACCCTGCTCTGGCAAGGGGGCTGGACTCTGTCATCTCTAGAGGTCCCTTTCAACTCCTACCATTCCATGAGTCTAAGCTCTGACATCTTTAGGTCTTGCCCATTTATTTGTCTTCTTAAATAAGACCAACTTCAGTTCTTTAACACATTTAAGTAGCTTATTTATATATATATACACATATGCACACTCATCTAAATGCATATATACATCTATATATACATTTCTATATAGAAATGGATGCTCTTCTCTGGGTAACAAATATGCAAGGGGAAAAGCATGCTATTTATACAAAAAAATTAACATGTTGTCATGGAGATCTGATTGGGTTTTTTTATGGATCTGAGTTCCTCACCTTAGTGAGGAATGAAATGAAACAGCCCTGTGTCATAATGCTCCAAAGTGTTGACAACAAGGAATTCCTATGTTCCTGAGGGCTGGGAAATTGTATGTACAAAAAGATACAATATAAATTCAGTTGAAGGTAACTAAAACTCTCCATAAGTCAAAATTCTAGTAGATAATTCTCAAGATACTACTGGAATTCCAATATTATTCCTCTCTCTTACTATTAAACTTCTCAATCTAGAGATTTTTTTTTAAGAAAGGGTGACAGTCAACTTTTTAAACATCTCCAAAACAACCATTTACAGAAATGGACCAAGCAAAACCACAACCTATGTGCAACTCTGAGAGCAGAATGATTAGAGTGAATAAGCAGCTATATGAATGCACATTGCTTCCCTCTCCAGATTCAGAAAAATGCAGGGCAACTGTTCTTTACAGACTTTTTCAGCATCATTAAAAAAAAAAAAAAGTTCCAGTCATATGTAAGAACACTTGCTAACAGAGAGAGTACTAAATTTGTAAAGCAAGAAATAATTTTTAGCTCATGATAGTCAGTAGTCTGGCATGAGAACATGATTATCCTTTCCTCAACCAAGAGAGTTTCATAAATAGTAAATCATATTAGTCTTAGAGCACAAGCTACTATTTGTTTCACAAGCCCCATTCCCAGGAATTAGTCAGACACACAAGTTAAATGAATTAGTAGGGAGGGTTGGGGTGGGTGTATCCCAGAAGTTAATTTTCAGAAGCAAGATGTGGTACAATTTCATGTAGGATGTAACCCAGCACCCTAACTGCTATCAAAAAGTGGTCTCATTCTCACCCCCTGCCTCCAACTGCTTGTTTACAGACCCCCTGCCTCGGCCCTAGTAAAAGCACGCTGAGCAAACAAAGCACCCCGAGCAGCACAACAGCCCCCATCATCTTTCCAGTTCAGAACACATTCAAGTCCTACTTCTCAAGTGTTTGATGGACCCACAGACACATACACATCTGCAACTGCCTTTTCAAACCCAGCCCTTGCTTGTCAAAGATCTACCACGTTCAAATGAATGGCAGGATTCAAAATTGGTATTAAATGGCACATACATCCCATATATGATTGTAGCTAATTAGTGTTGGTATTTAATATTCCAGCATCTCCCGTGGTAAATTATTCCCTGTAACCAAGAAGCAATTATCACAAAGTTCTTGGGTTATCAGACTTCTAATGATGTTATAACCACTTTCATTATACAATTGATTTGTCACAAATGCTCATGTTATAAATATTATTGACCTCCTGCCACTCCTAGAATGTAATTAAAGGTGCAGTTCAGCTTAACACAGTGGCCTCCTGTGCTGCTGAAGACACATCTCAAAAGCCAGGAAGTATTTGCAGAGGCATTTCTTGGCTCAGCAGCAGACCTGGGGCAGAGATCACTTTGACACCTCTTCCCTGAGCTCTTCCTTTCTCAATACTTAGTGTTCCAACACACGACTCTGCTTTACCTAGTTGGGCTTCATTTCCCCCAATTACACCACTTTTACTTTCAAGTACAACACACGTTTCCTATTCTGCAGTTTTGCTTTGTCTGCTTGCTACACTTGCACCAAAACCAGAGGATGTAACCTCTGAGTTAGAGATGACCGCATTTTAAAAGTCACAAAGGATTAAAAACATAAGTGAAGGAATTCCTGCCCTGCCCTCCCCTCCACCCCAGCACTGAACATCTTCCAGGACTAATCCAATGTGACTAAGCATTAAAGAACTAAGGAAGAATGGTGCTATTAAAAAAAAATCAAAAATAGTAGAAATTCTTCAGTGTGATAGTAGAAGTGCATCTTTGAGTTAGTAAAGAGAAGATAATATAAAGAATAAGTAATGCTAAAAAAATCTAAAATACACAAACCATTAAAAACATCCAGAGGGAAATCTTGGTCAAAAGATGTAAAAAATATTAAATAACATAGGTTCTTGGCATTACTGTCATTTTAATTACTGAATTACTAAATAAGAAGTGAAAGAAAGAAGCCAAAAGTTATGTTACATATCTACTGAAGAAAGGATGGATGAATCAGGCCAGTGTTAAGCAGCCAAGCCCTTCACCTGCAGCACATCACTATGAAGAAATACCCAGCATGGATTTGTACTGTGTAACACTGCCTTTGCCCAGACTACTGCATCACTTTTAGATGACTAAGTGCTAACTCAAGTATCTCTAAATAATTAGTTTGTGCTAACAAGGGAAAAAAAAACCAAACCCTTAACTTTTTCTCAAAGGAACTCCCTTTCAGCAACCACCTCTTGGAAACATTCAGGAGGAAGCAGAGGAGAGCCCAGGGGCAGAGCTGTTTGTGCCCTTCCCTCAAACCTGGGGAACTCAGCTGTTGATGGACAATCACAAGAACCACAGATCTCATGACCCTCCAAATACAACATTTATTACTCCACAACAGGGCTTTTTAAAAGCTGCAGTACCATGACAGAGAAACAGCAAGCTAGCAGAAAAAAAAAAAAGCTACAACTATCTCTGGGAAGAAAAAAAAAATCAACAGGAAAGCAGAGCAAATACATGCCTTTGTATTTTGACATAATTACTTCCAAGGTAACTAGCTCTATAATTTTTATCCTCTGTCTTTGAAGAATGTCTAAAAGCAACCTAGGAATTACTCCAGCTCTGCTTTTCAAAATATGGGTTTTCTCCTCAGATTTCCTTTTTTTAATGTATTTTAAAACTTCAAATGAAGCATACAGCTGTGGTGTCTTACATCACACACAAGAACGACTCTGTCCCCAAACGACTTCTGCATTCGTGCAAGTCATCCTTCTTTGGTTCTCTTTTTGAAGTAGTAACTACAGCCATTCATTGTAGGAGCCTGCCATTTTTCTTCCTTCACAGATGGAAATGAAGTCCCCTATTTTTAACTCTTGATTTCTGCCCGATTAGCAGATTTATCCTAACGCTGCAGCCACAACACAAACCTGGGCTTTGCAGCTCCCTGGAACTGTTCCAGTAGAAACAAAACCTTTGTAGTCTTCCAGCTTACTCTTCAAGATGCAAATGGTACAGACTTGTGAGGTTTTGGTAGTGCACTGTCACACAACAAAGAGCCTTCCACTGAACCCCCCACTCCCACAGATCCACGTGCACATTGCCTCTATCTCCTAATATCCACACTGGAGTTTCTCTATAGCTTTACAATTTATATGTATATATATGAAAAATAATTTTAAAACCCCACACTGGTTCTCAAGTGAATATTCCTCATGACTAAAATCATCAGTATGAGCAATTAACTGAAGAATATAAATCTCCATCAGCTGAAAAAATAAGTAATGCATCTTCTAACTAATGGACTGCAAATGCTATAAAAAATTCAGACTTATAGGAGTGTTCTCCTCCCAGCTCCCCCATATAACTATCTAATTATTTGAAACTATAACTTCAATACATTATTAATCTCTGTAGATTGCTACAAGTAGATATTGATGTATCCCTACTAAAATAGCTTCAATGTCTGTAGAACCCATTTAAACTTTTAATGCTTTTTCTGTATTTTAAGGAGTGATTTTTTTGAAATCTACCTTCAAAGATCAACATATGTTCTAATATATAATTTTAAATCACCAGTTTAAAACTATTGGAAACTAATTTGGACCTGAGTTCCATAGAAGCTGTATGCACCTGTTTTACATACAAAAAAAAATCATAAATATAATCTAAAAACTAAATAAATTATTTCCAGATATAGCAATATTTTAACTGAGAGTAGTTATATAATCAGTTTATACTTAGTAACACTCTTAAAAAAATAAATCAAGCAATTAGAAAACAGGTAGCAATATATTTAAAAAAAAACAAACTAAAATGAAGGTTTAATTATTAACATTCATATGGTCCATCCTTCAAGCTTTTGTTTATTATAGACCTATGAATAAGCAAGACACATTGCTGACCTCACTGAGGTTTCTCAGATTTGAAAAGAAAGAGAAAAACTAAGCATAAGAAATGTAAAATGCATTCTATGTCCGTTGACATGTTGAACCTATTCCCCCCAAGAGGTTACAGTAACCTTTTGGTTAAAAATTAGAAATCAATAGATGCTTTTTTTAGAAGGCAGACCACTTGAGTGTGCTAGAGAGTGTTTTGGTTAACAATGAGCTAAGGAAAGTTTGAGTACAATGTATTTAGGTGAATACCAAACAGCAAAAGCACTCCAAGCAAAAGGAGCTTTCTATTGCTATATCAACCTTTAAAATATGTATATGTTTATAGATAAACCATATATAAAATAAAGTGCCTCAGAAATGCTTAGAAGGAGGAGAGATTTCCTACTTTGTCCCTTTGACAGGTTTCTGTTAGAACCAGAAAGT
This sequence comes from Ceyx cyanopectus, assembly GCA_013401355.1. NCBI lineage: Eukaryota > Metazoa > Chordata > Aves > Coraciiformes > Alcedinidae > Ceyx > Ceyx cyanopectus. The sequence goes on from VYZU01035831.1 coordinate 70,763, forward strand.
GATAAGCTTCCGCTCAAGTGAACCTGTGGTATTCTCTAACAGTTTTATGGTTGACATGTCAGAGGAAAACTCAACAAAAAGCAAACAAAATTGGGCACACTGATCTTAGTATAATCTGACTGATGCTCAACATGATCCAGTTTTATATACAGTACATTGCAAACTTAATACATAAATCAGCATTTGGTTGCCTGTGTCTTTTGATGATAGAATTGTTCACCACCTCTCCAGACTCTTGATAGTTCAGACCCTTCACCAGCACCCAATATGAAGCACCTCTAACTTCATTTTATTAATGAAGGATGCTGAGGGGCTGAATTCAATCAAAAAGGATAAATGAAATATTCATGGCAGAAATGGGTTTTAAGAAGAGGGCTTACAGATTTAGAACTACCACCAACACCCCAAAATTGGAGCTACAAACAGGTGGCAATATGAAGCTTAACTGCTGAACAAAAGCAGCTGTTTAGTAAGAGGCATTTTGCTGCAGAAAGCACATAGTAAATATTATACTGTGACTGGCCAGCTATGCAGAAGTACTTAAAACACAGAGAAAGAGGGGAAACAATAACTGTGTAAGGCTGACATTACACTGGACTCCCTTTCAAAAGCATTTAGTACAGTTTTTAATCTCAGGAAACAAGCGTGTCTGTAAAGGAATCTTTTGCATACACAGTGAAACAAGCTTATTTTGCTTTTGCAAAGGAAACACGATCAGCATTGTAAGAAACCAGGAACATTTTAGCAGTTAGATGAAGTCTGAGTGCTTGACTCAGTGCTGAAGCTCCTGCACTCTTTCCCAGCCAATCAGAGCTGTGTAACCACACAATGCGACTGGCGGTTTCATGAGTTTTAATAAATTAATCATGTCATTTTCTACAGTGCTTTTTGTGACACCTACCACATCAATTATTGCTTTTAAAAAGACTGCATCTGTTAAATGTCAAAATAAAGCAAAATCCCTACTTCATGTATTTGTCATTAGAAGATAGCTTATTTTGTAATACAAATATTTTTATTGCATACCAGCCTTTAATGTCAACTATTACTGGGTGAAATTCATTACAGTGTAGGTGTGCTAATGGAGTATTTTTTTAAATTAATGGTCAAATCTGATTGTCATGCAACTCTTGCCATAGTCAAAGCTCCCAACTGGCCAATAAATTTCAAGAGGGAAGGCTTGCTTTTCTTGACCAACACTGGAAATGTTGGTGGTTATGACCTAAAGATGACTGAGGAAAACAGAGAGGTTTCTGCACAGATACAGATGTTCCAGCAACAACAGCCTTCAACAAATATTTCCTCTCCATGCCCACAGAAGTAGAACACTTGGGCACCAAATGCTGGAAGATGGGGGGGTTATTCCATTTCAATCCCTGGTCAAAAGGATGGGCAAGGAGCTGGGGCACACACACAGACACCAAAGGACTCTAAGCCCTCTTGCCTTACTTTCCATTACTCCACAGAGCCTAATAGTCACATATCATAAGGGAGCAGATTTGTTTTGTTTGGGGGGGATTATGCCTTATTCCTTAATGTTGCTGATGCAAGAAAATGAGAGTGCATTTGCAGGTCCAAAAGAGCACCAGAATGCCAAGGATTCTGCAGATTGGAGGCTGGTGACACAGGCTGGATTTTACACCATGTGATACATTACTCACTATTTCCCAAAAAAGAGAGAAAAAATTTACCTTGTATTTGCAAAATTAACCATAACTGAAGGGATGATGACAACAACAACAAAAAGTCAACTAAAAAGTTTTTGCACTGACCAGTAAAAATGCACTATTTCAGGTATAACAAAACAATACTCAACACTTACTCCAAAGGTTTGGGTTCTTTTAACAGACACTGGTTGCAGAATAATAAAACTGAAGTAGATGGACAATAAGATCATGCTCTGTAAATAATGGAGTTTGAGACTGAGGGGATGGGGAAACCAATTGATTAAAATTATTTTCTCCAACACAATTAAAGCAGGTAAGCTATACTGCCAGGCAGAAATGAAGTGATAATAAGTGTTAAGATAGTTAATCCAGATCATCCATTCTCTTAAAAGCCACATCTCTTAATACAGCCTTAGCCTTCCTATGTATACCTGACACCATCTGGATAAAGTACACTACAAATGGCAGGCATCCACCCCCTCCACAACTGGTCTATTGAACACAAAACAGCACAAAAACAAACAGGTTCCTACCACCTGAATCAGGTCCAGCACGGGATGTGGCAAAATCCCAGGGACAGAACAACTTAGTATGATAATGTCCAATAGAGTTGGGACTCAGCTTCTTCAGGAAGAAATGTGTACATATTCCTGTGTGCTCCACTGAGGCTGCAGAAAGGTCTCTGGTTTTCCCAGTGAATCCATTCCTATTTCTCCCAGGTTAAGGGAAAGGATTCAGGATTAAGGAAGGCTGGTAATAGACTGCAGTGGGAGATTGTTTTTGAAACATGGAACCCAGGCTTCAGTGCCTGCTACCAGGTACAAAAGACTAACAACAGGCCTCAGTAAGCTGCAGTTCCCTTTGGGTACAGTGAAGTGCACTAACTCTTAAGTACAACATGTTTTGTAGCTCTCTGAAGCAAGATCTCCTTCTGAAGGAGAAGCACGAGAGCTGCTCCCCACACCGCCGCACAAGCGAAGCCGCAGTGCTGGAGGCGACGCTGCTTTGTGCTTATCCTGGTTTGGGTGAAAAGCAAGCAAATTCAGTTCAGTGATTTTGCTTTTTAGCTTAAGTTTCTAACTAGCTGCACTTTCTGGAGTTGGAGGCATGTTTTGCAGACAGTCTCTGCTTCTAGCAGAGATAACACCTAACGTTTACAGTTACTGCCAGGGGTGGAATGCAAAACCAAGGCCACTGCTAGAACTTGTGTGTT